>CAUYQG010216940.1:0-44668 GCA_963574415.1 Tarsius wallacei | reverse complement strand
CCGGCTGATTTTTTGATTTATTGTAGAGATGAGGTCTCGCTTGCCCAGGCGGGTCTCGAACCCGCGGGCTCAGGCAATCCACTCACCTCAGCCTCCCAAAGGCGCGGGATTACAGGCTGAGCCACCGAGCCCGGCTGAAAGCCTGGATTTTAAGACCAGAATGTTTTTATAGGCATCACCAATGATGCTCCCTCCTGCCTCATTGGGGAGGTGGCGGGAGGCACTCTCCTGCCTGCCCCTGTGCATTACGCCTAATGCATCAGTGCAGGTAATAGTGTGTACTGGGCCTGTCCCCATTTCTGCACTGACGCTAGCAGTCTCTCCATCACGTGCTCACCAAGGCTTGGAGGTCTGGATGGGAGCAGTTGGGGTCCTGCCATCGTGCACAGCCTCTCCACACCCTGTCCACGCCCAGTGCTGATAAGGGGTGCAAGAGCCACCAGAGTAAGGCAGGACACAGGGTCCCAACTCCTATTTACTGAGCATCTACTATGTGCCAGACCATGTGCCCAGCCCTGGGGAGGGAATGGTGGACAGAACAGCCACAGCTGCCCTTCCTGAGTTTACGCATCAACCAGCTTCTCTCCAGAAGTGGGGAGTCTGGTGATTGCAGGCAGTGCATATCAAAGGGGTGGGCAATGTTCGATCACACGGTGAGACAATCAATTCCTCTCTAAATCTCCTTCCACACTTCTTGCCCCAAGGAGAAAGTCTCAAGTTGATGCTAGAACACATTTCTTTTTTACCTAGCACTGATCAGTTTCCCTCTTTAACCAAGGAGGCACAAGCATCAGCCCATGTCATTTCCATGATAGTACTCATTTTCACAGCTACCTTCTCTGCATGACAAGAAATGGAAATTTTTCATTTCAATTGCAGCACACAGAATTATTTTAAAAGTTATTTCAATAGGGTAAGTCAATTTAAAGAAAAATATTAAATAAGCAACTGGACATCTGGATTCTGGCAAAAATCATTAAGCAGGTATTTTGGGCAAATCTTATAAGCTATAGATAGATAGATAGATAGATAGATAGATAGATAGATAGATCTGTGCTGTCCAAATAATAGCCACTAGTCACATGTGACTATTCAGTTTTAAATTAATTTGAATTTTAAGAATTTAGGTTGATGCGGTGGCTTACACCTTTGTGGGACCAAGGCAGGAAAATTGCTTGAGCCCAGAAGATCGAGGCTGTGTGAACTATGATCATGCCACTGCACTCCAGCCTGGGCAATAGAGTGAGACACCAACTCCAAAAAAAAATTTTTTTAATTTAAAAAAACAGAGTTTTAAGAATTTGAAATGTACACACAAGAAGAAAAGTAACAGCACTAGATTGAAAAGACTGTGTTGGACCTCTTTCTTAATGTCCAGCATCCTTTGTCTTAAGATTTGGTGCAATATTTCATTAGATAGATTTAACAGAATGAACTTCTAACAAATAAAAATTGAAACTAAATGGCTGTTAACTTACTTTGAAATACGACAAAAAAAATAACATACACTTGTTGAATTAATAAATAAATTTCTAGCACAAAATCTCTATCAGAAATGAAAAACAAACACAAGCAAGAAAATATAGAGGACATCCTGATAGCATATTCACCGCACATGTGTTTATGTAAGCAAATCGCACAATGTCATGACCAGATGAGCCCTGTGAGCACTTGAATTTGGTACTCTTGTCTTCAGAAAATATCAGTGAAATCTAGAGAGAAGCAAGGCTTTACTGAAAGAAATGGGGGAGGGGAGCAAAAAAGGAATTTATTTATTAAAAATTGTGTATTTATTCCTACATGTTTAAACCTCGGTCCCCTTCAAAGTACTCTCCGTTTGATGCAGTACACCTGTTGAGATGCTTCTTCTGCTGCTCACAACAATTTTTCACTCGTCAATTTTGATGCCTTTTAATGTTTCCGCCGTTTTTTGTTTCACCCTTCCACATTGGCACATTTCCCTATGAGGACTTTTTCCATCTGGGGAAAAGAAAAAACAGTCCCTTGGGGTGAGATCAGGTAAATGTCCAGCTATGTGACTTTGGCAAGTTTTTAATGTCTGGGAGTCCCAGTTTCCTTCATCTGTAAAATAAGGATAATAGTACCCGTCCGGCAGAGTTGTTTTGGGGATTAAATGAAACAGCCTAGCTTGGTACCTATATATAATAGTTGTTCAATAAGCACATTTTTCTTTTTTCTCCTGTTTTTCTTAAGCAATAGTCCCTGAAGAGTTGATATAGAACAGGGTTAGCAAACTGTGGCCCATAGGTCAAATTCAGCCCTGCTGCCTGCTTTTGTTAATAAAGTTTTATTGGAACACAGTCATTCATTTACAAGGGAGGGTGGGACATGGGGGTCATGTCTTTTTTTGTTGTTAATAACTGCTGGACACTCAGCAGGGCATGGGCAGGTGCACTTGTAAATCACTCACCATGAAAGGGGCAAATGTGTTGAAAAAATCTCAAAAATAAAAAAATTCACTGAAGCTGAATGTAGCCTCTCACAACAACGCTAGTTGGTACACTGATACCAATGTGTTCTTGGAACACTTTCCTAGTGGGGGATGCCTATACTACAAGGGGCCCATCCTCCAAAAAATAATTCCGGGTTTCTTTTGGATACCCCTTGTACATATCTCATATATACAAGGGATCAGTCAACTTTTTCTTAAAGGGTCAGATAGTAAATATTTGAAGCTTCCCAGATTATAGCATCTCTGTCCCAACTCTGTCACTGTAGACATAAACAATTGTAAATGAATTGCTGTGTTCCAATAAAACTTTATTAACAAAAGCAGGCAGCAGGGCTGAATTTGACCTATGGGCCACAGTTTGCTAGCCCTGTTCTATATCAACTCTTCAGGGACTATTGCTTAAGAAAAACAGGAGAAAAAAGAAAAATGTGCTTATTGAACAACTGTTATATATAGGTACCAAGCTAGGCTGTTTCATTTAATCCCCAAAACAACTCTGCCGGACGGGTACTATTATCCTTATTTTACAGATGAAGGAAACTGAGAATCCCAGACATTAAAAACTTGCCCAAAGTCACATAGCTGGACAGGACAAGAGTCAGAACTTGAACCCAAGACTCCAGAGCCCAGGCCTTTGTGCCCACCGCTGCCTCCCCTGGGTATCCCATTCCAGGTCCTTCAGATCCCCCGGCACTTCAGCCTTCCAACCCAGATCCCAAACACCCTAGGCCCACCCCAGGCCAGCTCTCTTGCTCTCTCCTTCTCCACGGAACTCAGAAGTGCGGCTTTGTCTGCAACACATTTTCCCAGCTGAGAAAGAAAAAAATCGAAAATTTTGTTTTTGTACAAGCTGCCCTTTTTACCAGTGGCTAAAACTCCCCCTACACAACAGGAATAGCATCCAAAGTCATACAAAAGTGAAGCTGGAAACTTGGCCCTTTTTTTAGTCAATATTTATTGAGCTTGTACCATGAACCAGCAGCTGGCAAAAAACTGGAGAGTCAGGAGGAAGAGAGCACAGCCTCCTCTGGGAGCTGATAGAAGCGAGCATCCTACCCCCACACCCACCTAGTGGGAACATGGAGTTCATTTAATTCAACCTGGTGAGAGAACCAGGAAAACTGTCCAAAGGATAGATAGCTTGAAGGCTGTACAGAAATTAATCAATGGGCAAATCAGGAGGAAAGGCATTCCAGGTGCAAAGGCCCCAAGGGACAGCATGGTCTTTGTAAAACAGCCAACAACCCAGCATGGCTGGCACACCAGGAGTGAGCAGGGACTGTGTGGTGGGCACTGAGGATTGGGGCTGCCCAGTGCCCCTTCCCCCTTCCTCATTCCTAAGGGGAATGATCCCTTCCCACTTTGCAGTCTCAGTGGGACTGTCAATCAAGGTCCCCCGCCCACTTGCACCCAAGAGAGACCAGATGCTCTTTTTCTGGAATGTATATCATAAGTAGAATACACAGTTGTGGAAACTACATGGGGCATAGAGTTTATTCATAGTTAACGTAACACCTTGAAGAAGGCATCTTTGCTTCCGTCCTAAATTTCCTAGGTCTCCTTCAAGGCCTGGGTCTTCCAACTTTTCTTTCCATTTGATATGAGATTTCTCCATCTGCGACATGGCGTTTTTTAGCATAAGTTAACTATTTGTGGTTTCAGGGGCTTTGAACCAAGCTATGGGAACTTATGAAGAGCTGTGCAAGGCCAAGTAGTCATGGGGAAAAAAGTGGAGAATGGATTAGACATTACGAAGAGTGAGCTGGGGTTAGTCATGCCAGGTGGAAGGCTACTGAAGACATGCAAGTGAGCAACAAGCTGGCCCAAACTGTGACAATGACCTTTGGAACAGAGAGATGGGCTCATGACCCAACTCAAAGACTAGAGGCATGTATTGTTCATTCAGTCACAAGCATTTATTAGGCATCTACTATGTGGCCAGCAATTTGCCCATCTGTGAGACCGCCTACCTGTTTCTTTGTCATCTATTGCACATAACAAGTTACCCCAAAACTTGGTGGTATAAAATAATAAATACAACAAATATTTATTATCTTCTGTAGATCAGGAATTCAAGAGAAACTTGGGTGGTTTGGCTCAGAGTCTCTCATGAGATAGCAGTCAAGATGTCAGCCAGGGCTGCTGTCATTCGAAGGCTCCACTGGGGCCGGAGGCTCTGCCTTCAGGGTGGTTCACTCACACAGCTGGCAAGTTTCTGATTACTGACGTTTCAATTCCTGCCACATGACCTCTTCAAAGTGCTACTCAAGCCTCCTCATAATGTGGCACTGGCTTCCCCTGAAATAAATGAGCCAAGAGAGAACAAGGAGGAAGCTGCCTTCTATGACCTTATCTTGGAAGTCACTCATCATCACTTCCACCATATTCTATTTGTTTTAAGTCACTAAGTTTATACTCAGGGTGCTTGGGCTGGGGAGGGGGGATTAAGCTCTACTCCTTGAAAGGAGAAGCATCAAAAAAATTATGAAGAATGAATATATAGATATATATAGATATGATGAGACAGGGTCTCACTCTGCTGCCCAGGCTGAAGTGCAGTGGTGTGATCATATCTCTCTACAGTCCCTAACTCCTGGGTTCAAGGGATCCTCCCATTTCCACCTCCTAAGTAGCTGGGACTACAGGTGTGCACCACCACACCAGGCCGATTTTTAAATATTTTTTGTAGAGATGGGGGCCTCACTATGTTTCCCAGGCTGGTTTCAAACTCCTGGGATCAAGCATTCCTCCCCGCTTTGACCTCCCAAAGTGCTGAAATTACAGGCATGAGCCACCACACCCAATCAAAGAACCTCTTGTAAAACCGCCACAATTTCATGACACCTTGTTCTGTCCCCATCTGCCTCCTCTCTGAGATAATCAAGCAAATAATAACAAAAATTCTCATTTGTTGAGGGCCTACTATGTGTCAGGCACTGTATTAGTTTTCGAGGGCTGCCATGATAAAGTGCCACAAATTGGGAAGCTTAAACAGCAGAAATGTATGGCCTTGTAGTTCTGGAGGCTAGAAATGCAAGATCAAGGTGTCAGTAGGGTTGGTTCCTTTGGAGGACTGTGAAGGCAGGATCTGTTCCATCTCCCAGTTTCTAGTGGTTTTCTGGAAAATCTTTGGCACTCATTGCTTTCTGCTCCATCATCCCAATCCCCACCTTTCTTTATTTGGTGCTCTCCCTCTGCACATGTCTGTCTCTATGTCCAAATTTCCCCTTCTTATAAGGATACCAGACATATTTGATTAGGGCCCTCCCGACTGACCTCATTTAACTTGATTACCTCTGTAAAGACTCCATCTCCAAATAAGATCACACCCTGAGGTACTGACGTGCCAACATATCTTTGTTCCATGGGGACACAACTCATAACAGGCACTCTCCTCACTCATATACTTTTAAATTTCCTCCCAAACATGAATTGCTCTATCACAAAGACACCTGCAAGTGTATGTTGATGGCAGCACTATGCACAATAGCAAAAACATGGAGCCAACCCAGATGCCCATCGAAAGTGGACTGGATAAAGAAAATGTGAGCTGGGCTCAGTAGCTCAGCCTGTAATCCCAGCACTTTGGGAGGCTGAGGTGAGTGGATTGCCTGAGCCCACAGGTTCGAGACCAGCCAGGGCAACTTGGCAAGATCTTGTCTCTACAATAAATCCAAAAAAAATTAGCCAGGCATGATAGTGCATGCCTGTAGTTCCGGCTACTTGGAAGACTGAGGCAGGAGGATTGCCAGATCCCAGCAGGTTGACACTGGGGTTACTGTGAGCGTGCCACTGCACTCCAGCCTGGACAACAGAGTGAGACTTCAACTCCAAAAAAAGAAAAAGAAAATGTGGTACATATTCATGATGGAATGCCATACATACACAAAGAAGGAAATCATGTCCTTTGCAGCCACATGGATTCAGCTGGAGACCATCATTCTAAGTGAACTATCACAGAAACAAAAAGCTGAATACTGCATGCTCTCACTCATAAGCAGGCCCTAAACGCTGGGCATGTGAGCACAAAGGTGGGGACAAGAAACGCGGGGCACTGCTAAAGACGGAGAAAGGGAAGGGGATAAGGGGCACGCGGCCACACACTGGGTACCAGGTCTACTGCCAGGGGAGAGAGGACCCACTAGAAGCCCAAATCTCACCTGCACGCAATGTACTTACATAGCAAAACCTCACATGGACCCCACAACTCTAAAATGAAAAATAAATAAATTTCCTCCCAGTAGTCCTCTGAGCTAGACACCGGGACTAGCCTCATGTTACAGATGTGGAAACGGAAAGTAGAAAAGTTTAAACAAGCTATTCAGAATCAACACCCGGAAAGCGGGGGAGCCGAGCATGGAACATGGCTTTGTCTGACCCGGAGCCCTCACTCCTCCCCTTTCCCGGGTGGCCTCAATTCCGCAGCATGTGTGTCCTGATTCACGTCATCACACACTTGGCTCCTTTCCTGCCAGCAAAGGCTCAGATGACGCCCCCTGCCCCATGACTCTGTCCCATCTGAGGGGCTGGCCTGTTCCCCTTCCAGCAGACTCCAGAATCCCCTTCCACCAGGATTATTGGAGGTGACAGCCTCATGATGCCACAACCCACAGTGCAGTGACAACTTATGTCTATGAACAATTAATAGGGTACCCCAAACGTCATTTGAGCAAAAGCATCTAAAACAGTGACAATAGTTAATGGCTATAATTGACTGAGTTCTCCCTACTTACTGCATTTACGATAATCCCTGGGGGGCAGTATTGTCATCCTCATTTCACAGACGAGGTTCAGGGAGGTTTTCCAACACTGTAAACAGGTGGTGTCTATGACACAGAGCTCCCACAGATCCCTTCCCTCCTCCCACCATTGGGAAGTGGACCATGCACTAACCTGGGGGACTTGCTTGGCCAATGGAACGCAGTGGAAGTGCCATTCTGAGACTCCGAGGCGCTGCCTTAAGAGACCTTGCAACTTTCACCTGGGTCTGTTGTGACGCCCACCCTGGCAGCAGCCAACCCTGTGTGAGCCCTTCAGCTATCCTGAGACAATCACATACTGTGAGAGGCCTGAACCATGTGGAGGGGTCTGGACAGGACCCACCAAGTGAAGAGAGCCAGAAAGGTCAGAGGGCATTGATGTCCCAGATGTGTGAGAGAAGAATCCAGACAAGAAGTGAATCCTGCAGCCCTAGCCAGTCCAGCTCACACCACGGGCATCAGAGAGCAACAGTCTAGCTGAGCCTTTCCTAAATTCCTGCCTCATAAACCCAGAGGCACAATAAAACAGTTGCTTTAACACACTAAGTCCTAGAGTAGTTCTTTTAGTCAACATTAGATAACTGAAACCATTTTTTGAATGCCCATTACCATTTCTGTGCATCCACCCACAGCGTCCATGAGCTTGGCTTATGACGGCTGCCTCTGAAGCTTTCTTCAGGTCGTAACAGTGGAGGAAGGCTTACATGACTGACTCCATCTTGCTGCTGACCTCTGCGGTAATATCCTTTAGGTTAAAAACTTCCACTTGGCCGGGTGTGGTGGCTCAGCGTGTAATCCCAGCACTTTGGGAGGCCAAGGCGAGAGGATTGCCTGAGCCCAGGGGTTCAAAACCAGCCTGGGTAAATCACAAAAAGTAGCCAGGTACGGTGGCGTGCATTTGTAGTTCCAGCTACTTGGAAGGTTGAGGCAGAAGGATCACCTAAGCCCAGCAGGTCGGGGTTACAGTGGCCATGAGCATGTCACTGCACTCCAGCCTGGGCAACAAGAGTGAGACTCCAACTCAAAAAAAAAAAAAAAAGGTTCCACTTAATTCTACCTGTAAACCAGCTAATTATAGGAAGAATTCAGCTTATAATTCTTTAGAAAAAAATGGTAACTGTCCCTTCCCCAAAACTAACCCACGAAGAAATCAGAAGAGTGTACGCATCATGGAACAACGTGACATTAAACACTTGTAGGAACGCTGGGACCTGACCAAGGGCAAAGAAGTTTCCCACCCACCTTCAACCCACCCTGCGGTAATGTCTGTGGTGGTCAGTTACCTCTCTTGACCTCGATCCCTTCCTCTTCTCCCTGAGCATAATATGAAAGAGCCTGAAATCTGTGTCAGCTTGAGATGGTTCTTCAGGACATGTCTACCATCTTCTCGGTTTGCCGGCTCTCTGAATAAAGTCGCCGTCCTTGCCCCAACACCTTGTTGCTTGGTGGTTGAGCGGTCCAAGCTTGGACTCAGTTACAAGGCACTGGAGGCACCGGATCACTTTGTCTACACCAGCAAAAAGCTGGTAGTGTCTGGGAGTTCACATCTTCCCGTGGTGCCCCTCACTGACTCATGTGGGACTGCGGAAGCCCAATGTCCTTGCTGTGGGTTGAATGGTGCCCTCCAAAAAGATACCTCCACCCAGAAACTGTGGAAACATGACCTCATTTGGGAAAAAAAAAAAAAGGCCTTTGTAGATATAATTAAGGATCTCGAGATGAGATTGTCCTAGATTATCCCTGTAGACCCTAAAGCCAACGATAATTGTCCTTACATGAGAAGATGACAGGGACACAGAGGGAAGGGCATGTGAAGGTGGAAGCATGGATTGGAGGGGTGCAGCCACAAGCCAAGGAACTCCCGAGTTGCCAGCCGCCACAGAAGCCAGAAAGAAAGCACGGGACAGATTCGCCAGAGCTCGCAGAAGAACTCAACCCTGCTGACACCTGATTTCAGCCTTCTGACCTCCAGAGCTGCAAGAGAATAAATTCCAGTTGTTTTAAGGCATTCAGTTGGGGTAATTTTTTACAACAGGCCTAGGAAACTGCCACATGTTCTCGCCTCAAGGCAGGCAGGACAAATGCTAAGATACCATTTACACTCAAAAGATCCCCTGCGGAACCAGGAAAGGTTGGACCTTCCCGTGACTGAGCCCTCTGGCTGGGCACCTTCCTTTTCCCCTGATCTGCTTCCCTGACTCCCCTTCCAGTTTCTCCTGAGAGCCCTTCCTCCATAATCATTTGCACACCAATCCCCATTTCTGGGTCTGCTCCTGGGAGAACCTGACTTAAGACTGGAAATAAAGGTTGGGGACAAGATTTGCATCAAGGCTGTCTGGCTCCAGAATGGTGGAAGACTCGTGTCACTTTTCAGAGTGAGACCCTCCTGGGCCAGCCTTCTGGGATCTGAGAAACCATGGGCAAATGACTTTGCATCTCTGAGCCTCAGTTTCCTGATCTGGAAATTGGTACCATCCTTGCTACCTTCCCCCCAAGGCAGCCACAAGGACGAGAGATGATATGTGCAGGAGCGGAGCAGGCGCCCAAGCCTTGGGCACCAATAAGTGGGTCCAGGTGGGTGCGCGTGACTGAGAGTGAGGACTCAGGGTGATGCCGTCTCACCCCCAGGCGGGGCTCTGGAAGAGGGAGACCCTCCATCAGCCCTCGCTGCCCTGCATTGATTAGATCTGGTTTGTAAAATGCTTTCAAGATGAAAGGAGTAGCTGGTGAGGCATATCATCAAAGCATATTTGTTAGATCTGAAAGTTTGCGCGTGGTGTATCATCAACTGAGAAAGAGAAAATAAAAGCTGGACGAAGGGAAGAAAAAAAAAAAGATCGCCAAGGCCAGGAACAGAATGAAAAGGGCAGTCTGCATTCCACTCTCCAGCAAAAGTGCCACTCTCCTTTCTCTGGAGAGGTGCTGATGAGGGAGGCATCGCAGGTGGGAAGGCATTGACTAAGCCTGTCCCATTTCCCCCCGGGGGAAGCTGACTTTCAGAGAGATCGCCTGAAGTCATAGGTGGGCTCCAGTCCAGAGCTCAGACTCCCAGCCCCGGCCTCCCTTCTGCTGCCGGAGGTCTCTCCTGACCCTGATCCCATTACTTCCTCCATCCTCCAGCCTATTCCCCTTCCACCAAGTCCAGCATTTCAAGCCACAGTGTTCCTGGAGGTTCCTACTCAGTGTGGTCACAATACTGTTCTGTGAAAGAGCCATATGTACAAAGCGGCTCCCAAATGCCAGCACAGCCAAGAAACCCAAGGGGGAGTCAGACAAATCCAGTGTGTTGGTTTGGGGTGATTTATTGAGAGAACTGACAGACAGAAGCACAGTCTTGTGTAGCCTCAAGACAGAAAGATCTCCACACTGTAGCCCCCAGATCCAAGACTTCCATACCATAGGGAAAGAGACTTCGTGCTCCAGCAAGACTGTGAAAGGCCACCTTCCAGAACAGGCAAGAAGACTGTCTGTGTCACATCCTGTACTTTGTGCCGTAATATCTGGGTTGCTTTGATCTAAAAACAGAAGTAGCCTGGGTGCGGTGACTCACACTGGTAATCCCAGCACTTTGGGAGGCCAAGGCAGGAGGATCGCTTAAGCCCAGGAGTTCAAGACCAGCCTAGGCAACAGAGTGAGACCTCATCTCTACAAAAAAAAAAAAAAAATCAAAAAATTAGCCAGGTATGGTGATGTGCACCTGTAGTCCCAGCTACTCAGGAGGCTGAGGTGGAAGGCTCACCTGAGCACAGGAGGTCAAGGCTCAGTGAGCCATGATCATGCCACTGCACTCCAGCCTGGGTGAGAATGAGACCCCAACTCGAAATAATTAATTAACTAATTAAAAATAAAAGCAGGAGCGCTTGTTCTTTCACTAGGGATAGTAAATAAAGTCAAAATCAGGAGGCATGCACAGAACTGGGCTAATCAGAAGTCAACATGGCAGACGAGCATCTAAGATGGAGTCACTTTTGTCTCCAAGGCACCCAGAGGACTCTCAACACAAACAAGAAAGCATCTCTGAGAGGAGCCACAATCCTCCATCTTGTCATGAGGATGGACCCATGGTTATCCATCTCAACACCATGTCACCAACTGCATCTGCAAACTTGTCTGGGAGATTGCAAGGCGCCACTAAGAAATAGGTGACTACCACTCAGGACAAAAAATGACTGGGGCTACATCCCTGGTAAAGAAAAAGAAACCCGATGGGAAAAACTGAGAAACCCAAATGCTTTAGAATTACACCAGTCATTTCCACCCAGATGGGGCTGGACGGAGTTTAAGATGTTACCTACTCTGTGTGTTGCTATGCAGCCCAAAACTAGGTTAAGATTTGCTTAAACAAATGAACTGCATAATTTTTGCTCCACATGGGGTCAACACAGCCTAACACATTGGAAAGAGCAGAACTGGAAATAGCTAAAGCAGAATCAATCCCATGCCCATCACAATAGATTGGATAAATAAACCATATTATGTCCATTCCTTGAAATATACAGCTATGAAAATGAACCAACCATACTGGTCACAGCATAACCTTATAATATTGAGCAAAAATATAACCTAACACAAAAGAATACAACATAGTGTGATTCTATTTAAAGTTCAAAGCAGACAGGAGCTCATGCCTGTAATCTCAGCAATTTGGGAGGCAGAGGTGAGAAGAGTACCTGAGTCTAGGGGTTCCAGACCAGCCTGGGCAACTTGGTGAGACCTCATCTCTACAATAAATCAAAAAAATTAGCCAGGCATGGTAGCATGCACCTGTAGCTCCGGCTACTTGGAAGGCTAAAGTGGAAGGAAGGATCACCAGAGCCCAGCAGGTCAAGGCTGGGGTGGCTGTGAGTGTGCCACAGCACTCCAGTCTGGGCGACAGAGTGAGACCCCAGCTCAAAAAAAAAGACTAAGCATACTCTTACCATATGACTGAGCAATTGCACTCCTTGATACTTACCCAAACGATCTGAAAATTTATGTCCACACAAAAACCTGCACCCGGGTGCTTATAGTAGCTTGATTCATCATTGCCAAAACTTGGAAGCAACCAAGATGTCCTTGAGTAGGTGAATGGGTAAAAACAGAGGCGAATCCAGACAGTGGAAAATGATTCAGCACTGAAAAGGGACAAGCTGTCGAACCAAGAAGACACGGAAGAACTTCAAATGCTTATTACTGAGTGAAAGAAGCCAATCTGAGATGGCTACGTACTGTATGATCCCAACCACATGATTTGGAAAAGGCACAGCTATGGAGACAGTAAAGAGATGAGTGGTTGCTGGGGGCTGGAGAGGGGAGAGGGATGTCTAGGTGGAGCAGAGGGTTTAGGGCAGTGAAAACACTCACCATGATCCTGTGGGGAAATACATGTCATACATTGGTCCACACCCACAGAATGCACAACACCAGGCATGAGCCCCGAAGTAAACTATGGACTTAGGGCAACAGATAATAATGTGTCAATAGAGGGTCATCGGCTGGAACAAATGTACCACTCTGGGGGGACGTTGCTAGTGGGGAGTGTTGGGGGCAGGGGCTGAGGGTATATGGGAAATCTCTGAGTTTTCTACTCCATTTTGCTGTGAACCTAAAGCTGCTCTTTTAAAAACTTAGCAATTTTTTTAAAAGGTTTTAAGAAATAAAGAAATGAGAAAAGAAAAAAGAAAAGAATATTTTGAGCACACAACCTCTCTGTATCTCACCTATAAAATAGGAACAATACTTCACTCATAGGGTTGTCGTGAGGACAGAAAGTGATAAAATACGTCAGATGTCCAAAGCATCTTTCATTCGCCTGGGCATTACCGACCAGGACACGGGTTTGCACTCTGAGTCACTGCCCCTGACCAGCCAGAAAAGATCACCCATGCCCAGCTTGAAGCAAACAGATGCAGTTTCTAAAAAACAGAAACAGAAATCAAATGAGAGACCTAGAGGGGCTGTTGGACAGTGACAGCTGAAAAGTGGCTTATCCTTCCCTGGGGGAGATGGTACATTAGCCCTCAACTTATATCATATTCTTGCTGCTCTCTGTATTCAAAGGTGACGTATGACGTCTGCTGGGACCTATAATCAGTGCTGGGCTTTGGGGAGAGGAGGGAGACTGGCCCGGAAAAGACAGCACTCAAGGTCCTCCACCGCATTCCTGACCTTCCCCAGGGTCCCAGGGTCACCTAGGAAAAAGAAAAACAGAACAGGCATGTGGCAATTGGAAATTTTTGTTATTCTCCTGAAATCAGACACAGAAAAGAACAGGATGACTTCTTCAGCTCATCTCAAACAAGTGATAAACAGGTCTAAACAGATCACTAAAATCTCTTCTCCCTGCCAAGTGGGTGGAAAGTTCTTGGCCAGATTCTCTAGGTCACGTCTTCCTGGTGTGCAGAACAACAGTGCCCCCAGTGGCATTCCAGAAGTCTCCACTCTCCCATTTATTCTACAAATCCCTGGCCCCTGGAATGCGCCAGGCCCTGGCATTCCAGCAGCCAGGCAAGGCTGGGCTTTCATGCCACTGGCATTCTAGAACAAGAGACAGACAGTAAACAAATAAAAAATAACAAATAGGTCATTCCAGAGAGTGATCTACAAAGAAAACAGAAGCGTGTGTAAAGGAGAGATACTTGCAGACGGTAGGGGCCAACGTACGAGGGGCTGGGCAGAGAAGGGCCACCTGAACTGGTAATAGGCTACGATCTGTCAGAGGGGGAGGAGCTGGTTGTGAAGCCGGAAACTGGGCTGAGACGGGCATTCTGAACCACAGGGACCACAAATAAAAAGACCTTTAGGCATAAATGAGCTAAAACCCAGCATCAGTCTTCTAAGGACCACAAACTCAGTGGCTTCAAACAACAGAAATGTTCTGGAGTTCAGAAGTCCAAAATCAAAGGGTAACACGACTGGTCATTCTGGAAGCTCTGAGGGAGAATCCATCCCGTGCTTGTCCTGGTTTCTGGAGGTGGCTGGCAATTCTAGGCACTCCTTGTAGTATAGCAACATCACTCCAGTCTCTGCCTCTGTCTCCACCTTGTCTTCTCTCTGTGTCCTCTCCTCTTCTGATAAGGACACCAGTCATTGGATTTAGGGCCAGGATGATTTCATCTCAAGATCCTTAACTAACAGCAACTACAAAGACCTATGTCCAAATGAGGTCACATCCTGAGGTTCCAGGTGGACATGAATTTTTTTGGAGACTACGATTCAACCCATTACAGACCATAAGTGATGGTCGTTTTAACACTGCAGCAGGTCCTATGACCCCATGAGTGCCACAGCAGGTGATGGAGGATACGAGGGATTGGCCGGATTATCCTAAAGCAATTCCCAAGAAGAACAGTAGCAGGTGCTCACCTCAGCTTATCCTCTTGTCCTTACCATCGCCATGCACACAGACCCGACTTCCGGCTGGCTGCACCTGCTTGTTTTTGCTTGAAGACTTTCTCCAAAGCCACTCTGCACATGGCAGACCAGAAAAGCCAAGCCCTTACTCCATGGGTATAAATACTCCAGCACCTTGCTTCTTTGGGTAAGACAGCTCTGAGGTCTTTACACTGGTACCCAAAACTGGTCCAGTAAAATTAAGCTCCTGGAAACAAAACTTCATACATTCCTGATGGAAATGTAAAATAGTACACCCACTGTAGAGGACAGCTTAGCAATTCCTCAAACAGCTAAACTTAGGGTTTCCACATGACCCAACAATTCCCTTCCACCCAAAAAGTTGAAAATAGGCATTCAAATAAAAACTTGTACAGGAATTTTCATAGCATTATTAATTATAATAGCCACAAACTGGGAATTCTTTTTTTTTTTTTTTTTTTTTTGGAGTTGGAGTCTCACTGTCGCCCAGACTGGAGTGCAGTGGCATGCTCCTGGCCACCGCAGCCTCAACCTGCTGGTGATCCTTCCGCCTCAGCCTTCCAAGTAGCTGGAACTACAGGTGCGTGCCACCATGCCCGGATAATTTTTGGTTTATTGTACAGACTAGGTCTTGCCAAGTTTCCCTGGGCTGGTCTCAAACCCGTGGGCTCAGGCAATCCACTCACCTTAATCAATGTAATTGGAAACACCGTACAGGAATTTGACTAATTAGCTTGATTGCTTCGATTATAAAACTGTCTGCTGCATTCCCAAGGCACAGATTCTTACCCAACCTGCCACCATCAGTGCCTCCCGTAAGTTTGAATAAACCAGTGTCTTTCCCAGCTGGACCTGTGGGTGACTTCTTTGGAATAGGTAAACATTATATGCAAGCCCTCTCAGATCTGAGGTTACCACGTTACAATTGGTGGTCATCAGCAAAATGTTACAACGGGTGTAGTGGGCAGGGTATTTTAGAGAAGCTCCCCATTGTCGTGGTCACAGGAGAGACAGAAGGAGAAGGAATGTTCCTGGGGGAAGTCCCAGTATGTCGTGGTAGGGGAGACAGAAGAGCCTTCAGAGATAGTGGACATGGGAGAAATTGATTTGATTAGGTAGAAATGAAGACTTCGAAAGGCAAAAGAGAACCCCAAAGGGCAAAAAAGCTGGCAGAGGGTCCCAAGCAAATGTAGGTAGATATGATTAAGGCCTGGGTGGATACTAACAAGATGGATGTTGGAGAGAGGAAACTCAAACCCCAAAGAAAAAAGCAGCTGCAGGACAGAACCAAAATGTGCAAGGTCCCTAGAGGCCAGTCCTGATGGGAGCCACTCTCCTCACAGCCATGATACAGGCGGAGCTCCCGGAGAGCCCCAGGTTGGAATACACAGCCACCTGATTTTATTGCTGGAATCTTTTTTGCTGCTGACTCTACCTATATCGCTGTGGGTGATATTGCAACACTTAGTGCATTATACACAACCTGAACTACAAAAACCAATAGCAAGGATTCTTTCAACGGTACCCGGTATTGCTGATATCTGGGATCAACTGAGGGCGCTATCAGGCACATATCATTTTTTAGTGGATTTGGCCAGCGATTTCTCTAGTATTGATATTCATGCAGATTGTCAAGACCAGTTCACATTCACCTGGGAAGGAAGGCAACGGATGTTTGCGGTGCTACCGACGGGCATTTGCACAGCCTTACATTATGTCATGGTATGGTTACTCAAGATTTGGAAAATTGGAGGCAACATGCATCAGTGTCTCTGTTTCATTTTATAAATGATGGTATGCTACCCTCAGATTTTCTTGCAGACCTAGAACAGGAAGCACCCCAGCTGATCGAATATTTGTAGGGGAAAGTCATCAGCTATTATTGACAGGATCCAGGCTTTCCCCCACCCAACACTGTCCAAACAGCTGCAAGAGTTTTGGGACTTTGGGTGGTATTGGAGGGCATTTATCCCACATTTAGTGCAGATAGTACGACCCTTATATAGATGAACCAAAAAAGGATCCCAATGTGACTGGATAGAGGCGTGCAAGCCGACATTCAGTGCTGCCCAAAGCGTTATGGGTGCCGTTCAGGCATTGGGTGTTCTAAATCAATCTCTCCCCTTTGAACTGGATGTAGATTTTACCCAGGAGGGATATGCTTGGGTGTTTTGGCAGAGTCAGGAGAAAGCTGGCTTCCCACTGGCTTTTGGCTGCAGACCTGAAAAGGCACTGAAGCCCACCGGCTATATCACGAGATGAAATATGCTGAACAGAAAATACTGTAAAAAGCTGCAAAAGCTTGGGGGCACCACACTGAGTATTCTGACATAATGACTACTTGCAATGATTGCTCCGTCTGTGTCAAAAGACGCAGAGACTGCCACTGCTGGTGGACATAAGGTGGACATATCAAATGGGGCCATGTGCCCTTGACCCGTTGGCAAATAGACTGTATCGGCCTCTTCTCTCAGCTCCTAAGGCCACCCACATTCCTTGCCTCATGACCCCTCCATCCTGAGCCAGCCACATGTGTCTAACTTCCCACGACTCTGACCTCTATACCCAGATTGGAAGGGCTCATGGGATTTGGCCAAGCCCACTTGAATAATCTCTCTAAAAGATCAACTGATTTGGGATCTTAATTATATCTGCAAATTTCCTAAATTAATGTTTGATCAGATAACAGGAGAAGATGCATGCAGACCGGGGCTGGAAATCTTGGGGGTCATCTTAGAATTCTGCCTGCCTAATAAATCCCTAATAGATTTTGTACACTATATGGAAGTTGATTCAGAAAACTTTCGGTTATACAGTTGGCCCTGAATTAGCATGGACTCAGCCACATCTGTTCCTTTTAGAGTAAGTTTGCTTTGTGTTCCATTTGAGAAAGTTCACATTGAGTTCATGTCTCATCCTCTGTGGAATGACTTATTCGTGCATGTTAAACAGTGGATTTAAAATGAACACTGATAGCAGAGTGATTGTAAAGACAAATGGAATTTGAGTTACCTCAATTCTGGCATTCCACATGATCACTTGGAGTTTTTAGTTATGTTTAAAATTTAAGCCGTGAAACAGAAGGCAAATTAAAAGTATAATATCTTTGTTGTGTGCAAATTCTTCACACGTGAAATAGATTATTAAGTTTTAAAATATTTGAAAGTATGAATACCTAAAATTGGAATATATTTTTCTATTCATCTTGCTTTTTTACTCAATTGCTATCAAACTATAATATCGTTCATGACCATGACTGAACGAGTTTTCTGTAAACATTTTTCCTTTGAATTAAAAAAAAAAAATGTAATTAAAAAGCATGAATCTGCTGTTTCTTTGTTGTGCTGGGTATTTATTTTATATTTTATGTTTTACTGTCATGATTTTATATACAAAGTTCAATAAAAGGGAACTTTCATGGCATTTTTTCCCCCCTGGCCATTATTATTAGCTATTGCCTTTCGTGATTATTACTGAAAACATTTTGTTGTAAATGGGTGTGATAAGAATGAGTCCACCCTTTGTGTCAAATCCACTGGGCACCTACTATAGGTGCTTAGACATGTTTCAAATAATGTTAGCCAAGGCTAATGCTTCCTGGTTGCCTGCTAGTAAAGGGGACCGTGTGATAAAGGCACGTTGTCTACATTGTCACATCAAATCCTCACAAAACCTTCATTTTATAGATGAGGAAACAGCATAGAGAGTCGCGCACTTGAAGAGGCTGAGACTTAAACCCATGCTAAGACCATCAGTCGCATCACTAACTTGGATCTCTTAGAAAGGCCTCGGTTTGCTGAAAGCAAGGTGTTTTTTTCCTAATAATGATCCTGCTCAGGGCAGATCATGTCAAAATTCTCAACTGAAGAGAACATTATGGGTGGCATTGTTCCTGAGCTTGGTTTGATTTGAAGGATGCTGAGTTTCCTTACTGGCTCCTCCGGGATGCCTTCTTCTGGCCACATCTGTATCCCTGAGGTACTGGGAGGCAAGGCTTGCTTTCAATTTTTTTTTGAGTTGTAGTCTCACTCCACCGCCCAGGCTGGAGTGCAGTGGCATGCTCACGGCCACGCCAGAGTCGACCTGCTGGGCTCAGGTGATCCTCCTGCCTCAGTCTTCCAGGTAGCTGGAACTGCAGGCGCGTGCTACCACATCTGGCTCATTTTTTATTTATTGTAGAGACAGGTCCCACCAAGTTGCCCAGGTGGGTCTCAAACCTGCGGGCTCAGGCGATCCACTCGCCTCGGCCTCCCAAAGTGCTGGGATTACAGGTTGAGTCACTGAGCCTGTCCAGTTTTGGATGTTTTTGAACATGCCTGCCTGCATGCTACCACCAGAATTCTTTCACATCTGGGACTGTGTGTGGTTGAAATGTGTAAGTCCAGCACCTCCCGAGATCCTTCGCACATAACATGGGCTTCAAAAATGTTTGTGAAACTTACTGAGCTGGCTGAATGAAAATGACCGCCTTAACAGAGTGTTTGGACAGTCTCTGGAAATTTTGTTTAATGATATGACTGACCTTCCACGAATGATGATCGATTCCTTCCTCTGGCAGGAAGTGGTGGTTGGCTTCCTCAGCCAGAGAGAATTTTTCCCCTGCAACTGTGGGTGGATTAAAATGGAAGGAGCAAGCCAAGCTGAGTCAGGAAGGACAGCCAAGGTCAGCATTGCTGACAAGTTCAAACACACAGTAAGTAAGAGGAGAGTCTGGTAGTCAAAGCCGTCCACAAATATTCCAGTTCTTTTCTCCTGGCACATTGTGGGATTGTATTTCTGTGCACCCATTAAAATTAGGTGTGTCCATGTGACTTGCTTTAACCATGAAATATGAGCAGAAGCTTTGGTGCAATTTTCCACATCGTCTCTTCCTCGTGCCATGGTAATCATGGAACTGGGTGTGGAGAAGGAACCTGCAGCAACGTGGGTCCCTAAATTGTAGAAATTCCCTACCAATTCATATTGGACACGTAGCACCAGCAAAAAAGAAACTCTTATTGTATTAAGTCACTAAGATTTGGCGAATGCTCGTTGCTGTCACCTACGCTGTCCTGGCTAGTGCAGAAAACCTAAGGAAGGTATGAGGAGGCTGAGGAGGACATCAAAGGAGTTAAGGAAAAGAGGAACAGAAAAGGGACATAAGCCAGGCGTGGTGGCGGGCACCTGTAGTTCCAGCAACTTGGAAGACTGAGGTGGAAGGATCGCTGGAGCCCAGCAGGTGGAGGCCACGGTGGCCGTGAGCGTGCCACTGCACTCCAGCCTGGGCGACAGAGTGAGACTCCGACTCAAAAAAAAAAAAAGGAAAGAAAGAAAGAAAAGAAATATTTACAGAGGAAAGATCCTGGTCTGACATTGAGAATGACAGCGAATATAGCCAAATTAATATTAGGAACCATTAGAGATTTAAGAAAATTCACCATAGAAATTCAGGAGACTCCTTTCTGTTGCTCCACATTTTTATATTATTCGGTGGGTCCCACAACTACCAGATCATAATGCGCCAGCAAAGTTGTATGGGGAATGCTTCAGTCAGAGTTTTGTCTTTTTTTTTTTAATGCTCTGGACAGCAGGCTGGTTCCCTCTGGAGCTCCAGGATGGGAGAGTCAAGCACAGGCCACGGAGTGACACCATCGAGAAGAAATGCTAATGATGGTTTTGTAGCATGCACTGACTATGGGTCACCACTGACTGGGCGAGAGGTGGCAGGAAAAAGATCAGGGAGAACGTGTGTCATGAACCAAGCAGTGTGAGCCTAAATGCTCCTCAAGAATAAAGGAGTTGGGATATCAGCAAAGGAAGCAGACCTCAGACTTCCTGTGAAGGGAGTGGCGCTGAACTAGTGGTGAGTATTCATTCCACTCCTCATGCCCAGTGGCGAATGCACTTAACTCTGCGGCCTTTCCTACAACAGAGGATTTCTTGTAGTGCACTGGTCAATATTCATGCATTCCTTCATCCTGCAGATATTTGAGATCTGAGGCACTGAGTCTGCCACAGTGAGTAGACATGTTTCAGGAACATTATGGTCTGTATATAGCCAAATAATAGCAACTTTCAGTATGGACTGCTAAGTATCCTCACAGAGGTAAGTACAGGTTATCCATGAGAAGGGCGCATCAATAGTCCAGGAGGTTTACAAATAATAAGGCTGCCAGTACCCGAATCAGGAGTTAAATACCTGCTTCTGTATAGCAAACGTTCTCCACAATTACAGGTAAATGCAACCCTTTTTGCAAGGGTTAGCAAGTGCAGAAAACTATCAAATATCGAGCTGCTCAAGAATCTGAATGCAATATAAAAAGTTCTGAAAGTCAAAGGTCTTGGAATAAACATTCATGAGGTGAAGCGTTATGATTCATGGTCTTGGGTTCACTCTGTGGTCAAACCGAAGAAGAAAAAGAAGATGAAAAAAAATATGAAGGAAGTCAGGTGTCTGGAATGAATTAACCAATTCTTTTTCCCTCTCTCTTTTTCTTTTTTTCTTATTTTAAATTATGAGGAGTACCAGAAACTCAAGGGACCTGAGGATATCGGAAAATTAGAATATCACAATGATAATTGGGCTGGGTGCCCACCTATAGTTAACTCCATTCCAAAAAGTCCCACTGAATCATCCCTCTCCCACCCGCTTCACAGAGCAAATCTCATTCTTTAAGGCCCAATTTAAACCCTAACCTCCTGGAATTAGACCAAGCAAACTCTAAATAGCAGTTACCTGTCGGAAATGAGAAAGCTAGTACTTTTTTTTGCTTTTTTCAGTGTGTATAAACATGTATTATTTTGTTTAAATGGAACAAAAATTAAACCCATGAGGAAAAATAAAGCTCCATCTCTTCCATGGAAGTTGCTTCAATTCTCTATCATACAGTGACCACATACTCGTCAAGCCTTATTGTCATCTAACATTAATTAGCTTTTCACAGCTATGTCTTTTCGTCTCCTTTTGACTCTAAGCCCCAGCTAGAGGCCTCTGTAGAATGAGCTCCGTGTTGCTCATGTACTGGGAACTCCACTAATAGTCAATGAGTAAAAGCCTATAATGTTGGCACCTTGGTTTATAGGAGTTGTGGGGCGTTTTCTGTGCTGGAAAGTCATGCCTTCAACTGAATCCCTGACGTGCAGTTTAGTAAGTAGTTGTAACAATTGTTTTCCAATCCCTGCTGGTTCCCACATAATCATGCCAGGAAGAGGCCAGCCAATCATCGCCCCAGGAAGTGTGAAATGACAGTGCATAAGAGCTGCTGGGTGTTGGGGAATCTACAACTCTTCCTCCTGTGAGAAAGCAGGACTCTGAGTCGCGTGTGTCCTGAAAGCCTGACCCATCCATGTGCACCTGGGAAAACAGCTTCTCTCCTCACCACCGGGCATGTTTCCCATGTGGATCCACTAGATGGCCTGCAATGAACACAGTGACTTTGAGGAGGTCTAGGTTGGAAAAGGAAATACTTCTTTGCTTATCTGTTCGTTTGTTTGCTTTCTCATTCACCATTCGCCTTCATAAATCCCTTCAAGTATAACTGATATTAAAAACAGCTCGCACATTCGAGGACAGAAAATAGGCAATGTCAGAACTGAAAATAGATTTGAATTGAAGCAGAGATTTCTGATTGTTGGTAAAATGATCACGGACTACTGAGTGCTGGCATTTTGTTAATTATAACAAACAACTCTGCATAGAAACAAATGAATAAGTAATTCTAAGGCCTAATATGTACCTATTAAGCTAGTTCAAATAAAGAGAAATAACAAGACCTAGCACTGGCAGGTGTAGGATACAGCAGGCTCATTCGCACATTTGTAGTAATGAAAACTTGGAGACAACTTGAGGAACCAACAATGGGAGAGTGACTCAGTCATCTGTGGCATATCAATATGATACATGGGCATTAAAAATGATGGAGAGTGTGAACTCTGCCTGTACCTATCCATGGAAAGCCATTAAGTGAACACTTTCTCTAGTTAAAGACTAATTTTCTAGTTTCAAGAGTGAGATTAAGAGCAGGTTATTTTTATCTGAGTGAGTCTTTACCTGGGCAACAAATGATAACCGGAAAGGAGTTAAACAAAAGTAAACTCAACAGCTGCCTTCCACCAAGGGAGGGAGTGGACAATTACGGGACTAGGGGAAATACAGTGAGATTTTCGAGAAGGGAGAGCTGGGAAATGTCTTAGTCTGCTTGGGCTGTTATAACTGAATACCATAGATAGACTGTGGTTTAAATAATAGAAATTTATCTCTCATAACTCTGGAGGCTGGAACTCCAAGATAAGGTTCTGGCTGATTTGGTTTTAATGAAAGCCCACTTCTTGGCTTACAGAAAACCACCTTCTCACTGTCCTCATATGGTGGAGAAAGGGGCTGGAGTGCAGTGGCATGCTCATGGCCATGGCAGCCTTGACCTGCTGGGCTCAGGTGATCCTTCCACCTCAGCCTTCCAAATAGCTGGAACTACAGGCATGCACCACCATGTCCGGCTAATTTTTTGATTTATAGTAGAGATGAGGTCTCTCCATGTTGCTCAGGCTGGTCTCAAACGCTAAGCTCAGGCAATCCTTTCATCTCTGCCTCCCAAGGTGTTGGGATTACAGGCTTAAGCCACTGTACCCACTTCTTCTTCTTCTTATAAGGACATTAATTCTACCCTCATGATCTCATCTAAACCTGATTACCTCCCAAAGACCCCACCTCCTAATACTATCCCACTGGGTGTTATAGTTCCAACATATAAATTTGAAGGGGACACAAACATTCAGTCTATAGCAGGAGACAATTCCACCAGAAAATGTTAGGCTGTACACAAAAATAACCCAGGCCAGGGTAGGCCCAAGAGCCATTTCCTCTGTGAGACTAACTGAGTGTAGTCATGAATCTGAGAGGGAGAGGCTGAGCCCTTGGTCTAGCCCACACATGCACAAATAAACCACCATCTGCTCAGATTGCGTCACCAACAGTCAATTACATGCCTGGAATTCAGACTTAGTATTTGAACCTAAAATCAGACTACTGCACTATTACATGTCATGCCAGCTCATATACAAGGGGACTTCAAAAAGTCCATGGAAAAATGGAATTAACAGATACAAATATAAAATATAAAACTTATTTCTCAACATAAGCTCCATCAAGTTCAAGACACTTTTGTAAGCCATGATACCAGTCATCTAGTCCATGCCTAAAGAAGTGAGGGTCCTGGGAATTTAACCACGTCAATGCAATCTTTTTTACATTATTAACTGAAGAAAAATGAGTGCACTTTAAATAATCTTTAAGATAAGGAAATAAAAAAAATCAGGAACTAAATCAGAACTTTAAGGTTTAATGAGATGCTCCCCAAATTGCCCTTGTTTGATGAGAGAAATTAGGAGCATTGTGGTGAGGGAGAAGGATTCTCTGGTGAAGTTTTCCTGGGCATCTTTCTGCTAAAGCATTGGCTTTCTCAAAACACTCTCATAATAAGCAGATGTTAATCATTCTTTAGTCCTCAAGAAAGTCAACAAGCAAAATGCCTTGAGCATTCCAAAAAGCTGTTGCCATGACTTTGCTCTTGATTGGTCTGATTTTACTTTGTCTGGACCACTCCAACCTCTTGGTAGCCATTGCTTTGATTGTGCTTTGTCTTCAGGATTGTAGGTAAAGCCGTGTTCCATCTCCTGTTATAATTCTTTGAAGAAATGCTTCATTCAGGATCTTGATCCCACTTGTTTAAAATTTCCACTAAAAGCTCTGCTCTTATCTATAGCTTATCTGTGTGCAGTGGTTTTGGTACCCATTGAGTTTAAAGTTTGCTCAACTTTAATATTTCAGTCAGAATTGCATAAGCGGAACACATCGAGATGTCTATGGTGTTGGCTGTTGTTTCTGATGTCAGTCATCAGTCCTCTTCAATTATGGCACAAACAAGATTAATTTTTCCTCACAAATTGATATGGATCGTCTGCTGTTGTGGGCTACATCTTCAACATCGTCTTGTCTTTTCTTAAGACAAGTTGTTCATTTGTAAAATGCTGATTTCTTTGGGACATTGTCCTATATGGTTTTCATAAAACCTCAGTCATTTCACCATTCATCCACCCAAGCGTCACTGTAAACCTTATGTTTGTTCTTGCTTCAATTTTAGCAGAGTTCATAATTGGGACTGTTTTCAAAGTGATGTCTCATCCTTCTTAGTGTCTTAAACTAGATTCTGTTCAGATATGTTGTAACAAGTCAGTACATGTTTGTTTTGGTGCAAAAAAAAGTTGAAATCAGTGCATAATTTTTTCATAATAACCATTTGCCATGAATTTTTTGAAAACCCCTCATATACTTACAGCCTACAGTTAACTTGAACCACTTTAAGGGATAGTCTACAGACCAAAAGGAAGAAGCCATGTGATAAGACAACACTTGATTGGATGCCTGATTCTCACAGGGGGGTTTTCCTGGAATTCCCTTTGTTGTAGTAAAAACAGCAAAAATATAAGATAGCACTGATTACTGCGATGTACAAATGTGTGTTAGAGGACTGATTAGCGTTGCAAATTAAAAAGAGTAACAGAGTATAAGGTTAATTTCCTTTCTTCTGGAAGATAATAGAGTCAAATACAGAAATTTTTATTTTATTTTATTTTTTTGAGTTGGGGTCTCACTCCATTGCCCAAGCTGGAGTGCAGTGGCACAGTCATGGCCACCTCAGTGTCAACCTGCTAGGTTCTGTGATCCTTCCACCTCAGCCTTCAAAGTAGCTGGAATTACAGGCATGTGCTACCATACCCAGCTAATTTTGTACTTATTGTAGAGATGACATCTCACCAAGTTGCCCGGGCTCGTCTTGAACCCGCGGGCTCAGGCAATCCACTCGCTTGGCCTCCCAAAGTGCTAGGATTACAGGCTGAGCCACTGAGCTCGGCATTTTTTTTTTTTTTGCGTTTGAGGTCTCATCCTTTTGCCCAGGCTGGAGTGCCGTGGCATGCTCAGGGCCACCACACCCTCGACCTGCCTAACTTAGTTGATCCTTCAGCCTCAGCCTTCCAAGTAGCTGGAACTACAGGCATGCGCCACCATGCCCAGGTAATTTTTTTGATTTATTGTAGAGATGAGGTCTCACCCAGTTGCCCAGGCTGGTCTCGAATCCTCTCCCTTTGACCCCCCAAAGTGCTGGGACTATAGGCATGAACCATCACACTCAGCCTCAGAAAATGTTAAAGTGTTCCAGAATAGGTCCTTAAATTCAGGGGTAGCTTTTGTGATCACAGATTTAAAACATTTATTGAACGCATATTATGTTCTAAACCCTGTGGTAGATTCTGGGGTCACATTATTGAATAAGACAACATCATCTCCACCTTTATAATGCATAATCTGGTGGAGAAGTCACTACTACTTGCATAGTTAGTGTCATTATGATAAAGATTGCAAACAAGATTGTGACTGCTATGAGATTGAACACTGTCTTAGTCCATTTAGTGTTACGATAACAAAATACCCCAAACTGGGTAGTTTATAAAGAAAAAAGATTTATTTGACGTGATTATGGGGGCCAGATAGTCCAAGTGCATGACATTGGCATCTGCTTGGCTTCTGGTGAGGCTTGTACTGTGTCATAACATGGTAAAGAAGCAGAAAGGGAAGCAAGAACACGGAGAGACACAAAACAGGAAAGGCATCCTTGCTTAATAACAACCGGTTCTTACAGGAGCTAATCCATTCCTGAGACAACCAATCCAGTCTTTCAAGAAAGACATCAATTCATCTCAATGACTTAACCACCTCTTAGAATCACCAACACATTGGCAATTAAATTTCAACATGAGTTTCAGTGGAGGCTCTCACATCACAGCAAACATCAGGGAGTCCTATCCAAATGGGAGTGTGGTGTGGAAGCGGAGAATCAGAGGTGAATTTTTTTTTAAAAGTAGGTGGCTTAAATGGAGGCCTGGAGAATAAAGACAGGTTATCTGAGAATAGAGGAGCAAAAGAAAGTATACTGGGAGGCAAAGGAACAACAAGTGCAGTAGTCCAAAGGCAGGGGTGAAGGAATGCTCAAGTGGCTGGAATGGTAAGAACAAAAGCTGGAGGTGGAGAGATTACTTCAGGCCTTGGAGGCCAATTTAAGGATTTTGTTCTAGTCTAGAAACGATGGAAAACCAATGGGGTGTTTGAAGCAGGGGAGTGACACTGAAGGACAAGAACAGATATAGGGCAAGCAATCAGGAGACAAGAGACAACAGGGCCTGGACTGGAGTGCTGATCATGAAGATGGAGAGAAAGAGATGTACACATGATATGTCTTGAATTTTAATCAACAGGATTTAGTAAAGGCTTGGATATGGGAAGTGAAGAAGGTGTCAAAGAAGATTCTCATTAGGGTGTTCAATTTGAGCAACTCTATAGATGTTGGTTATTTTCCAGGATGGCTTTGGAAGAGGGGAAAGTCTGGAGGGGAAATAGTGAGTCGCAGGTAGGTCCAATTACTCTGGACCTAGAGAAGAGACCTGAGCCAGAGGTACACATTTGGGACTCCAGTGAATAGGGTCAGCCAAGCAAAGAGTGTAGAGTGAGAAAAATAGAAAGCCTAGGACTGAACCCTAAAAAATACCAGGATTTATAGATTGAGAAGGGGAGGATGAGGCAGCAAAGAAAGCTGAGAAGTGGTCATTGAAATAGGAGAGAAACTAGGATAGGGTGCTTGTGGCCATTGATGAAAGAGTATTTTAGAAA
This sequence comes from Tarsius wallacei, assembly GCA_963574415.1. NCBI lineage: Eukaryota > Metazoa > Chordata > Mammalia > Primates > Tarsiidae > Tarsius > Tarsius wallacei. The sequence goes on along the minus strand of CAUYQG010216940.1, from coordinate 17,382 downwards.
GGTGATGGTCAACACTGTTGAATACTGCCAAGTTGAGAAGAAAGGGATTGAGGTGTCTCTGTTGTTTTTAACAAAGAAGATTTTCTGGGGTTGTGAGGCAGAAGACAGTATGCAGTGGGATGAGAAATGACTGGAAGGTGAAACATTTTGACTGTAATGGGGAGAAGAGGTGGAATGGGAGGCTAGAGACAAAGGAAGGGTAGTAAAAATAGAAGAGGCTTGACTGGGTTTCTGGTGCTGTTTGCAATCGCCTATTACTTGACAGTGAGAGGTTCAAGATAGCTATACTGGAACGGTCAACGGAGATGGATCTAGAGCCCAGGGGGAGTGCTAAACTGAGCTCCTGGCTTGTCAAAGAAGGTAAGGGGCAGGAGAAGATGGCCAAGTCAAGAGTGAAAGACTGACTGGATATTCTGTGCTAGGGTGAAGGTGGAGGGTGGAGGTAACAAGCTGTTAGCTTCTCCATAGGGTGATCGGGCTGGACCATCTCTGATGTAAGTTCCTTCAGGTCTCTCCTCTTGGTCCATCTGATCCCCCTGAGGAGAATCTTCCAGCATTCTGCACAGAGATGTAAGACCTGCCTGCCTATGTTGCAGGAGCTGAGTGAGAGAAGAGGTTGTCCACCACAGCTTCCAGTTGGCATAATGCTTTTATTTCATTCCCTCGTGCTTTTAGGATACGTCCCTTCCATTGTGCCTGATGTTCTCAGTTCTGAAACTCTCCATTTGCTTTCTCCATAGACGGCATCTCTAGTCTCAAGGGGTTGGGGAGAGGCCGTTAAGAGTAGGAGGTGGGAGGAATGGCAGAGCCAACCGCTTCTCCAATGCTTTTAGGTAAAGGTCTCCTCCTTTACCCCCACTTCTACAAGTGCTTGGAACAGTCACTTCCTGGACTGTCTGAGGGTACACCCATGGAAATCGTACTGAAGCTCAGCTTTCTGCAAGGTTGTATTTGGCTTTCATCTGTTTTCCAGCTTCCAAAACCTCACTGCTCTCTCTCTCCTGTCCTCTCCCATTCTCTCTTTACTACAGTTTAGTAGTTTCAGGGGAGGACAGAGTTAGATTTAGGTGTTCAATCCACCGCCTTTATCCAGAAGTCAGTGCCAGAGCCTGTCAATTGTAAAGGCATCTTTTGGGTTTTGCAAAAAAGGCAAAGGCCCCAGAGTGTCTTGTTCCATTTGCTGTTGTGTGGATAAACTCCCTTTGCTGTTGTGTGGATAAACATGCCCCAAACCTAACCTGTCCACAGTTTGTTTGGTTGTGTCAAACCAAACCAACCGTAGCAATGACCACACACAGATGGCAAACTACAGGGTCTGAGGCTTGAGCAATTTGTATTGAGAATTATTGGACCCAAAGCCCTCACACCCACTGCATCAGCCACCAAAGGCAAAATGAGACAAATTTAGAAACATTTTCTGCATCTCTCTAGTATAGTGATTAATGCAATGCTCTTTAAGTTCACAGAAATAATTTCTTTTTTCTGAAGGTTACAAAGAAACTTTATAAAAAGTATTAACAGAAATACAAATAAAATATTTAAAAAAACTTACCATAATCCTATCTGCTTAACACATGGTTTGGTTTGGTTGGATTTTTTCCAGGTTCTCAAATAGTGTTGGTCCATAGACATTCATAATTTTACAAAAATAACCTTTTTCTATGTCAACTCTCATTGGTGTGAGAAAGAGGGCATTTCCCAGATCCTTACAATGCTTAAGCCAGGACCCTTTAGGAAGAGCATTATCTGTTTCAGGTCAATAGTATACAGAACAATGTTTTAATTGTCTGAGAAAGGGATAAGCGTATTATTTCCTCCTTCTAAGAAGCCCCTTGGCCAGGTGCTTACAAAAGTTAGGGGGACAGGCACTGCTCTGATGATTTGCTGAGAACTTGTCTCCTAATCTTTCCTATCAGTTGGCCATGATGTCTAGCTTCTTCCTGGGTAGAGTCTCTTACTGGGAGAGGTTAAGATATTGTGTCTCACAGCAGTACCAAAATGCAAGGACAGAAAGAGCCTTAGAGGCCATCTGGCCAGCACCCCTGACTCATGGTTGTCTATCCTTTGCTTACATAATCTAAGTTGTAGCATTATCCCTATCTTGGAGATAAAGAAAGTGAGACTCAGAGAAAATAACTTTCCCAACGTTTTGTAACTATTAAATAGCAGAACCAGGATTTGAATATATAATATCTAAATCCAGTTTCCATGGCTTGAAAAGTCACTACTGGAAAGCTCCAATGAAGTTCAGACACATACATCTCTGGGTCTAACTACAGTTGACCCTCGAACAATGCAGGAGTTGGGACGCTAACCACTCCCCCACTCGCAGTTGAAAGTCCCTTTATAATTTTGACTTCCCCCCAACATAACTACTAATGGCCTACTGTTGACCAGAAGCCTTGCCAATAACATAAACAGTAGATTAACACAGATTTTGTATATATATTATTTTGAGAATTCTTACAATAGACAGCTAGAGAAAATAAAATGTTATCAAGAAAATCACAAAGAAGATAAAACATACTTACTATCCATTAAGTGTAAGTGGATTGTCATAAAGGTCTTTGTCCTTGTCATCTTCACCTTGCATAGTCTGAGGATGAGGAGGAACAGGAAAGGGCGGGTCTTGCTGTCTCAAGGTGGCAGAGGGGAAGAAAATCTGAATATCGGTAGACCCTCCCAGTTAAATCCATGTTGTTCAAGGGTCAGCTGTGATTCATTAAGCTCTTAGCTTCTCCTTTACATATTCACATGAATTAATTCTGATTAGGGAGCTGGTCCAAAGAGGTCAGGCGAGGTTGAGCATTGCAGTGGGGATTTGGAACACCCAGATGCATCTTGGGCTCCAAGTTGAGGGCCAGGAAGTGAGCAGACACGGCACAGAGAGAAAGCCTAACTTGTTAATGTGACCCCAGAATGCCTTGCCAGCAGTCGTCCCTGAACTCCAGCTGCAGGTGCAAGTCCAATACAGTCCCCAGCATGAACGTACTATCTGCAGCTCCTGGCGACACTCTGCTTTTCATCATTCACTCCTGCTGATCTGTCCTTACCACAGCTAACCCTAATCCCCATCCACACCTCACAGTTCCTGTCCCCGATGAGGCCCTGACCCCTGGATCGGACCGTCCTATTTAAGGCATAGTAACAACTTTCAGCTCCATGTGTTGGATATTATGGACTGTCCCCTGTCACCCCTTCCAGCCCCCTTCTGGAGTGCCTCCCTAGTCTGCAGCCAAAGACAGGCTAAAAACTATATTTCCCAGGTGTCCTTGCAACCAGGGCCCTGATGGTGACTCAGCCGCCACCAATGAGATAGGCGAGTTTGAGACTTCTTCAACTTGGACCTGAGCCAAGAGGCACCAAGCGAGGACAAGACAGTCATTTTGCCAGTGTGAATGTCGGTGTAGGCAGTGAGTTCTGTGGTCAACACTTCCTGATGGATGGCTTTCTGCAGGGTGGTGCTTCTGAGGCTGGGGGTTGTTCCTGAGAGTTTCCCCTAGAGTCGACTTCTTCAGCTCGTACAGTGATTTTGTAGACCACCTAATACTCAGTAATGAATCCCTGGATCCCTTGAACCGGCCAGCGTGGTTTCTGTTGTTTGCAAGATAGCACTTTTTAAAATGTACCCACTGACATTGGTTGATATACTATTTAAGAAGTACATTAATATTTAATATTTCCCACCTACTGCTGTTCTATGGTATTTCACTCACACACACTATATGTATATACAGTCTTCTTTCCATATCTGAGGGAGATTGGTTCCAGGACCTCCCATACCCAAATCCCACGGATGCTCAAGTCCCCGATACAAAGTGGGGCAGTATTTGCCTATAACCTATGCACATCCTCATGTATAATTTGAGTCATCTCTAGATTAGCTATAATACCTAATACAATGTAAATGATAGGCAAATGATTGTTATACTACCTTGTTTAGGGAATAATGACTTGTTCAGTACAAGCACAATGATTTTTCAAATTTTTTGCTCCTCAGTTGGTTGAATTCAGGGTTGCAGAACACAGTTATAGAGAGCCAAATGTATTTATATGTGTATACATAATCTCATTTAACGTCAGAACAACCTAACATGTAGCATTATTTTTAATTCGGAGATTTAAAAAACCCTGACTCAGAGAATTCGATAAGTTTCCCAGGGTTTTTGTAGCAAGACCATGGAAGAACTGGATTTGAATATGTAAATCAGGAGACTGTTTTTTCTACATGGGTACCCAAGGTCATCCTCGGAGACATAATTTAACTACCATGCTCGAAACCTTTATATCCTTTCACCTGATACCCCACCCTCCGTAGACCCAGGCTTCATGTCACGTCCAGTTCCATCTTCTAAGATCCTCACAGTTTCATGCTCACCTTGAGTCAGTTTGCTTGGCAGCAGGGTCATTTGGGAAGAACTGTGGAGTGGGTCAAGACCACTTCACAACCCTTCATGCGTGTGACCTTCGTGTGTGCGTGAAGCCCTGGGGTCTTTTTTTTTATTTTGAGTTGGAGTCTCACTGTCACCCAGACTGGAGTGCAATGGAATGCTCCCGGACACTGCAGCTTCGACCTGCTGGGCTCCGGCCATCCTTCCGTCTCAAATTTCCAAGTAGCTGGAACTACAGGTGTGTGCTACCATGCCCAACTAATTTTTGATTTATTGTAGAGATGAGGTCTCGCCAAGTTGGCCAGGCGGGTCTCGAACCCGCGGGCTCAGGCAATCCACTCACCTCAGCCTCCCAAAGCGCTGGGATTACAGGCTGGGCCACCGAGCCCGGCTAGCCCTGGGGTCTTGACGAAATGTAGATTCTGATTCCGGAGTCTTGGGAGAGGCCTGAGACTGCCTTTCTTACAGGTTCCCAGTTGATGTTGCCGGTCCCCAGACCGTACTTTGCATAGCAAGGGTGGGGCAGTGTAGCATCTCACTCTTGGTTTTGAACTGCATCTCGACCACTTATTAACAGTGAGGTCTGGGGTAACTTATTAAACTGATTGAACCTCTCTGGGGCTCAGGATTCTCATCTGTGAAATGGGGACAATAATTTCAATCCCACTGGAGAATTTAAATGAAAGAAGATGATAGATAACTCAGACTAGCATCTCACTTATGGTGGTTAGAACTGGAGGTGACACAGGCACTGACATAAAACATGAGGCTGTAATCCAGGCAGGGCTGTTTAACTTCGGGTTGGGACCCCCATCATTTGGATTATAATGTCTGCTCTCTGCATCACCCCAGAAAAGGGATTTTAGTAAGCTCTACCTAGTCATTTTGGTCGAGACTTGTTTCGGGTGGTCTGGAAGGCCTGTTTATTTGTGGCTGTCATTTTAAATGCCACCTATGCTTTCAAACTGGTGTACACGGTCCACCCCCAAGTCCATGCATGCACCTCCATTATCTGGACTTTCAGAAGGAGTTGCCCTTCCAAAGGTCTAACCTCTCCCTCTGAAATAACGGAAGAAAAAAACAAAAGCAAAGCGAGTTCCCATTTTGATCCTGAGAGAACAAAAAGATAGAATCACATTTCCTCAGACGCCTAGCGAAGAAGCAGGCTTGGGTCTGGGTGTTGGAGTCTGGAGTGAGCTCTAGGGCCAGGCTGCCCGTCTGGAAACAAATGCCCGCTGTAAGGCAGCGGGAGGCTGGGTAGGGGGATGGATATGAGCTCGCTGCCTGCCTCCATTGTTTCCTTTCCTGGAATGGCTGTTTGTTCTCACCAGTTCGTGTTGTCAGCATTTCCATTCAAGACCATATTGTCAGGGCTTTATTTTTAAGTCAGGCATAAAAATGGGCCTTGAACTGAAACTTGGAAGCTGGGCAATTAGCATATTTGAAAGGAAGCCAACTGGTCTTTTGTTATTCTGTGGGGGCAGAGGGGGCTTTTCCATGCTCTTCTAAGTGACTGAAAAGGTTTGCGTTTGGGGCGTTTTTACACTAAGCAGTAGGCATGGACTTGGGCTGTTTATACGCAGAAACGCACAAGAAAATTGTCTCTGGGATGCCAGGATGGTGTCGATGCAGGAGGCCACTGGATCCTAAGGATGTCCTCTGCTGACCAGAGGAACTGGAGCACTTTAATGTGAAAATTGGAAGCCAAGGAACTTTGTGTTTCAAGTAGAACTGCTGGAAGTGGCCAAGTCCACGGCTGCTTTCCAGAATGCCCTTGGAGAAAATGCTGACCAGCCAACTGGCAAATATCTCCTGAGTGCCTTCTCTCCCCAAGACACTCGCTAATCAGAGATTTGGAGCTGGGCTGGGGGCAGTGATATGAAAAGAAGTATGCAATCTAAGGAGTGGGGTCGTCTGTATCTAGAAAAACAACAAGCACGAGGCTAATCAGTGATCTTTTGACACAAAAGTGACAGAGAAGCACAGGTGTGGAGAGGCCCAAAGGATCAAGAAAGGACTGGCGCATGCATGCACGTGTGTGTGTGTGTGAGTGTGTTTGTGTGTGTGTGTGTGTGTGTGTGTGTGTTGAAAGAGTGGGCAGAAGGAAAGAACAATGACTTTGGAACCTCTGTCTCACTGCATGACCTTGGCAAATCTCTGAGCCTTGGGGAGTACCAGACGCCATAAAAAAAGTATGACCAGGGCTAGGTTGTTATGGAGATTAAATGAGATCATGCACATCGAGTGTTTAGCACATAGGAGATGGTAATTATCATGTACACTGGCTTTGGGAATTAAGTAATCTGAGAAAATGAATCTAGTCAGAAAGCCTGGAAGGTCCAGGTAGCAGGTAGGATGAGGCTGGAGCACTGATTCAGCAGCAGAGAGGCAGGATGACCTGTCATTGCCTCCCTTCATTTTGTGCACCTAAATACATAACTGCTGGTTAATTTTCATAATGTACATGGTCAGGACAAGCATTTCTCCTTATAAGATATTTCAGATGTAGAGATCAATATAAGTAGTGTCATCAGATAAAGCATAGGCTGTCCCAACAAGGCATGTTTATATTAAAATTATTTATACTAAAAATTGTTTGCTGTTTATCTGAAATTCAGTTTAACTGGGTGTCTTTCATTATGTGTGTGTGTGTGTTTAAGACTGGAAACTCTATTCCAAACAGCTACGTATGCAACACTCATAGTTAACAAACATTAATATTTTGCCAACTTGGCTTGAGATTTCTTAATGTTTTAAATAGAAAGTTACAGGCCAGGCTTGGTGGATCAGCCTGTAATCCCAGCACTTTGGGAGGCCGAGGAGAGTGGATTGCCTGAGCCCGCGGGTTCGAGACCCGCCAGAGCAACTTGGCGAGACCTTGTCTCTACAATAAATCAAAAACTAGCTGGGCGTGGTAGCGCACGCCTGTAGTTCCAGCGACTTGGAAGGCTGAGGCGGAAGGATCACTGGAGGCCAGCTGGTCAAGGCTGCGGTGGCTGGGAGCGTGCCACTGCACTCCAGTCTGGGCGACAGAGTGAGAATCCAACTCAAAAAAAAAAGAAAAAAGTTACAGGTCACAGTTGAAATTGTTGTAATCGTTGTCAATTAATTCCCCCCTCCACACACAAACTATTTTCCTCTGAAAATGCCCACAATTTATTATATTAGGATACTACTCATTCCATATGTATATATACAGAAAGAAAATATATTCTTGTTTTCTGTGCTTTACATATTTATAGTGCCTTGCTGTATTTTTCTTTCTGACACATAATTTTATTTTAAACAAAATATTTGATACAAATATTATATACATGATATACATATAATAAGAAGAATACTAATACCTGTGTGGTTACCTGCCAGCAGAAGTAGACCATTGCCAATACTATTTTCTTTTTTTGAGTCAGGGTCTTACTCTGTCACCCAGGTTGAAGTGCAATGAATGGCATGATCACAGCTCACTGCAATCTTGACCTCTTGGGCTCAGGCAATTCTCAGCCTTCCAAGTAGCTGTGTACTACAGGTGCACACCACCTTGCCCTGCTAGTTTTTAAAATTTTTTGTAGAGATGAGATCTCATCTTGTTTCCCAGGCTGGTCTTGAACTCCCGGGCTCAAGCAATCCTCCTACCTCCAGCCAGCAAAGCATTGGGATTATAGGTGTGAGCCACCACGGCTGGCTGATTGCCAATACTTCTGAAGAGTCCATGTGTCCTCTTCCAAATGGCATCTCTCTGTCTCTCTCCTTTCTCCCCCCCACCCCTGTGGGGTAACTGCCTCTTGAATTGAGTATATATTGTTTCTTTACATTTCTTTATAGTCTGTCATAATATGTGTCATTCTGAATGCCATTGTTTAATTTTGAATGTACAGAATACAGCATCCTGCTGTATGTATTCTTCTAAAGCTATGTTCTTTTGACTTCATATATTTATGTGGTTTGTTCATGTTGATGAATGTAACTATGGTTCATTGATTTTTTTTCCACTGTTGTACAGTATTCCATTGGAGAAACACACTGTGTCTTGTACTATCATTGGACATTGAAGTTGTTTTAAGTTCTTGCTACTAAAAACATTGCTGTTATGAACATGATTGCATTTTTTTCTGGTACCTATTTGCAAGAATTTCTCTGTGGCAAAAATACCTAAGAATGGGATTTCTGAGTCCTTGTATTATCATAATTTTTTTCCACATATATATGAAAATATATATTAGTTTTATTTCGATAGTATTAGGGATACAGATGGTTTTTGGTTACATGGGTACTTTGTAAAATGGCGAAGGAGTCTGAGCTTTAAGCGTACCCATCACCCCTACTAGTGCACAGTGTATCTGAGAGGTGACTTTTCATCGCTTTCCACCAACCCTCCCCCTTCTGAGTCTCCAATACCTGCGATACCATTCTGTGTGCTTGTGCAGACTCTGAGCTTAGCTCTCACTTAAAAGTAAGAACATGCAGAATATATAGCACTCCACTCCTGCATTACTTCATTTAGGATGATGTTCTCCAAATCCACCCAAATTGCTGCAAAAGGTATTACTTCATGCTTTTTGATAGCTGAATAGTATTCCATGGTATGTGGGTGGGTGTGGGTGTGGGTGTGTGTACTCTGTGAGTAGTATCCAGTGTTTGTCGTTCCCACATTTGTGCCCATTTGCCCAATGATTAGGGCCCACTTATGAGTGAGAACGTGTGGTATTCAGCTTTTTGTGTCTGTGACAGTTTACTTAGAGTGTTGGTCTCCAGGGGCATCTATGTTGTTGCAGAGGACATTATTTTGTTCTTCTTTATGGCTATGTAGTATTGCATTGTGTATATATCCACCTTTTCTTTATCTAATCCACTTTCAACAAGCATCTGTGTCGGTTCCACATTTTTACCTTTGTGAATAGTGCTGCAATGCACCTACAAGTGCAGGTGTCTTTTTGGTAGAGTGATCTATGTTCCTTTGAGTATATCCCCAGAAGTGGAATGGCTGGATTATAAGGTCGCTCAACTTTTAGTTCTTTGAGAAACTGCCACAATGCTTTCCACATAGGTTGAAGTAGCATACATCCCACCAACAATGTAGAAGCATTCCCTTTTCTCAGCAGTCTCACCAACACCTATTGCTTTGTGACTTTTTAAGGATAGCCATCCTGACCAATACGAGGTGGCATCTCATTGCAGTTTGGACTTCCATTTTTCTGATGATTAGAGAAGCTGAGCATTTTTCATATGTTTGTTGGCTGCTAAGATGTCTTCCTTTGAGAAGTGTCTGCTCATGTCTTTTGCCCACTTTTTAATGGGGCTATTTTTTCCCTTTCAATTCATTTGAGTTACTTATAGAACCTAGATATTAGGCCTTTGTTGGGTGCGTGGCTTGCAAATATTTTTTTAAATTCTCCAGGTTGTCTTTTTACTCTTTTGATGGTTTCTATACTGTGCAAAAACTTTTTAGCTTGATAAAGTTCTACCTGTCAATTTAGTTTTGCCGCCTCTGCTTTTGAGGACTTGAGCGTGAATTCATTGCCTGGGTGGATGTCCAGGAGGGTGTTCCCTAAATTCTCCTCTAAGATTCTTATAGTTTGAGGTTTCACATTTATGTTCTTGATCCATTTCGAGTTAATTTTTGTAGATAATGGAAGGTAGGGGTCCAGTTTCATTCTTTTGCATGTCATTATCTGGTTTTCCCACTACCTTGTGACGAATGTTCCTTCGATGCCTAGGTTTTTGAGAGTTTTTATCAAGAAGAGATGTTGGATTTTATCAAATGCTTCTTCTGCTTTGATTGAGATAATCATGTGATTCTTGATTTTATACATATTTATGTGGTGAATTACATTTATTGGTTTGCATATGTTGACCCAGCCATCATCCCAGCAATGAAGCCCACCAGGCCATGAAGGATGATCTTTGAAAAGTGCTGTTGGATGCCATTTGCTAGACTCCTGTTGAAAATTTTTGCATCCATGTTAATCAGGGAAATTGGCCTGAAGTTTTCTTTCTTTGCTGGTTCTTTGCCATTTGGGGTTATCAAGATGATACTGAATTCATAGAATGAGCTAGGGAAAATTCCTTCTTTCTCAATTGCCTAGAATACTTTCAATAGGATTGATATCAGCTTTTCCTTGTATGTCTTATAGAATTCCTCTGAGAAATCATCTGGTCCATGGATTCTTTGGGGAGGTTTCTTATTAGTTTTACTGAGCTGGGGTTTTTTTGGATTGTTATTGGCCTATTTAAGGTTTCAATTTCTTCCTGTTTCAATCTTGGGAGGTTATGTGATGCCAGGAATTCCTCCATTTCCCCTAGATTTTCTAGTTTACTCGCACACAGATGTTTATAGTAACCTCTGATAATCTTTTATATTTCTTCAGGGTCAGTTGTAAAGTTGTCTTTTCCACTTCTACTTGTGTTTATTCAAATTCTCTCTCTCACACTCCCTCTTTCTTTTTTCTGTTAATTTGGCCAGGGGTCTATTAACATTATTCATCTTTTCAAAGAGCAAGGTTTTCATCTCATCGATCCTTTGTATGATTTTTTTGGTCTGTATCTCTTTTAGCTGTGACTTTATTTTAATGATTTTTTAAATTAATTCTGCTATTACATTGCTCTTGTCTTTCCAATTCTCTTGGGTGCAGCATTAGACAGTTTACTTCAGATACTTCTATTATCTTGATATGTGCATGTCATGTTATAAACTTCACTCTCAGCACTGTTTTCATGGTATTCCAGAGATTTTGGGTTGTTGTGTCTTTGTTTTTGCTTGTTTCTAGGAATCTTTTTATTTCTGCCTTGATTTCTGTGTTAACCCCAAAGTAATTCAGAAGTATGTTGTTTAATTTCCATGTATCTGTGTGTTTCGGGGGCTCTTGCGGGGGATGATATTTATTTTTATTCCACCGTGGTCTGAGAAGATGCTTGGTATGATTTCGACCATTTGAAATTTGTTTACACTTGATTTATGTCCAAGTATGTGGTCGATCTTGGAGTGTGCTCCATGTGGTGATGAGAAGAATATAGTATATTCTGTGGTTGCTGGGTGAAGTGTTCTATAGATGTATTATATTCAATTAATCAAATGGTGAGTTAAGGTTCTACAGGTCCTTGTGAGGCTTTTGCCTTGATGACCTGTTTAAGGCTGTTAGTGGGGTATTAGAGTCTCTAACTATGATTGTATGGCTGTCTATGTCCTTTCTTAGTTTAATCAGCAATAGTTTTATAAATCTGGGTGCTCCCAAGTTGGGTGCATATATATTCAGGATAAATATTTCTTGCTGGTGGAGTGAGCCTTTTATCATTATACAGTATCCTTTTTAACTTTTATTGGGTTTAAAGTCTGTTTGCCTTAAATAAGAATAGCTACTCCTTTTTTGTTTGTTTTCCATTTGCCTGGAAGCGCTTTCTCCAGCTCTTTTCCTTGAGCCTATGGATGTCATTTGCATTGAGATGGGTTTCCTGAAGGCAGCAAAAGGATGAATTATAAAAAAAAAAAAGAATGGTTTTTTTAATCCAATTTGCCACTCTATGCCTTTTCAGTGGTGTGTTCAATCCATTCATGTTTAAGCTAATTGTTGATATGTGGGAGTTTGTTCCTGTCATGTTGCTATTAAGAGGCTTCTTTGCTTTTTAGGTTTTGTGGTTGATTTTTATGGTCTGCAAACTCTATGCTTGTCTATGCTTTTGTGGTGAGTGGAAACATTCTTACATTTCCATGCTTAGAACTTTCTTAAGCATCTCCTGAAGAGCTTGTCTGGAGATGGCATATTCTCTTAGGGGTTGGATGTCTGGGAAAGATTTTAATTCTTCATTAATGAAGCTTGGCAGGATTGGAAATTCTTTGGCTAGAATTGCTTTTCTTTAAGAATGTTAAAGATGGAACTCCAGTCCATTCTGGCTTGTAGGGTTTCTGCTGATAAATCTGCTGCAATTCTGATGGGTCTTCCTTAGTAGGTTGTCTGTCTCTTCTCTCTAGCTACCTTTAGGATTTTTTTTCTTTTATGCTCACCTTGGTGAGATAGGTGATGCATCTTGGGGGTTCTCTTCTCATGTATACCTGTAGGGGTTCTCTGAATCTCTTGCATCTTCATGGCTGCCTCTCTAGAGAAATAGGGGACATTTTCTTAGAAGACATCTTGGTAGCATTGTTCCAGGGTATTCTCAGTTTCCCCTCCTCTCTCAGGGGTGCCAATCAACCATAAACTTGGTCTCTTTTCATAATCCCAAACCTCTCCTAGGCTTTGCTCATTCTTCCTAAGCATTTTCTCCTTACTTTTGTTGGTCTAGGTTACTTCAATAGTTTGATCCTCAAACTCTGAGATTCTTTCCTCTCTGGTCAATTCTACTGTTAAGACTTGCTATTTTGTTTCAAAATTCCAGGAGAGAATTTTTCATTTCCAGAAGTTCAGTTTGTTTTTTTTTCTTAAAATGGCCAGTTTAGCTTTTACTTCCTGCACTGTTTCCATGGCTTTGATGATCTGTATGTCCACCTTCTTCTGGATCTCCTTGAATGTCTTTGCTATCCATAGTCTGAATTCTGTCTCTCATCAGGGTCAGATCATTCTGGATGGGTTTCATTGCTTGGGATCTGGGAAATCCTTTTGTAGGTATCAACTTGTTAAGGCTTTGATGATTGCCTGCATTTTTTTCTCTGATTCTTTCTCATCCGAGAGGGCAGACTCTTTTTATTTCTTTATTTTTATTCTGCTATTTTAAAAAAATTATTAAATAAAGTTGTTGCTTTTAGGATGGCAGAACTTTCCTCTAGTTCATAGACCTTTTCCTCCCTCTGGCACAGACATCATGGGCGCTGGCTAGGACTCCAGGGGCCTCCTCCCCAGACCGCATGTCTTGTCAGCAGGATTAGCGGGCCTCCAGGTGAGGCCCTGCAGATCTATTTTGGCTCAGGTGCTCTCGCAGTGTGGAGTGACCTCCATCCATCTGGGCAGGACAATTCTTTTCACCAAGAAGTAGAAGAAAAGCAGTGGAGAGTTGTCATTTCTCCCTCAGTCTGCAGGTGAGCAGGGCTGCCACCACTGCCTCCTGGCCCTTAACTTGCAATATAATTTTTGATGTAATACATTTTGATAGGTTTTGGTCATGTAAGTATATGTCATCCTATATCACTCATTTTAATTGTCATTTATTTCTATTTCTATTTATGTATTCCATTTATAAATATACCACATTTGATTATCCATCGCCCCACTAATGGAAATTAAGTAGTTTTGCATTTTTTTCCTTTGTGCCTACTGGTAGAGTTGTTGGATTACAAGCTACGTCCATCTTCAGAATTACCTCAGAGTGCAAAATTGCTCTCCAAAGTAGTTGAACCAATTTACACTCCCCAAAGCAGTGTAAGAACTGAAGTTGTTCCGGCTTCTTTGAAGCACTTTTGACTTGAGCTTTTTTTTTTTTTTTGGTTGTTGTTTGTTTTTTGCAAAGTGAAGGACGTGCAATGTCATCTCAATTAATCTGTATTTTCCTCTTTAAATATAAGAGCTTGTTTTTATGTTTATTAACAATTTAATATCACTTGTTCATCTTCCTGTTGAATTGTCTGTATTCTTATCGATTTGTACTTAGATCATTTTATATTATAATTGTTAATCCTTTGTTGTTTATACTGGGTGAAATGATTTCCTCCAATACTATAGATCAGGAGTTGACAAACTAGGGTCTTTGCCCATGGCCTATTTTTGAACATCCAGAACTAATTCTCATGTAGTCCAATGCTTTTACATTTTAAAGGTTTATAAAAGAAGAAGAAAAAGAAGAAGAAAGCAGTAGCAGTAGTGGTGACAGAGGTGTGTGTGGGCTGCAAAGACTAAAATATTTATTATCTAGCTATTGACAGAAAATATTTGCTGATCCCTGCTATTGACTCTTTTCTAACTTGGTTTTTGTTATACATTTGTTGTTGTTGAATAGCAATGTTTAATTTCAATGTAGTATAATGCATCATTTAACACATTGTAATATTATAGAATATTTTGTAGCTCTCTTTCTGGCTGTCTGCTCTCATTGGTCTATTCATATATCACAATGCCAATACTGCTTTTCAACTTACTAGTGCTTCAGAATAAGTCCCTGGCCAGGCACGGTGGCTCATGCCTGTAATTCCAGCACTTTGGGAGGCCAAGGCAGGTGGATCGCTTGAGGCCAGGAGTGCGAGACCAGCCTGGCCAACATAGCAAGACCCCCTCATCTCTACAAAAAAAATTTTTTTAAAATAAAAGTAAAATCATATTAAAAAATTAAAATATGGTGTCTGCTAGGGCAAATCTGTCCTCCTGCAACCCATAGTCTTTAAACAGTCCCTATCAAACATCCCTCCCCACTCAGTCACGGTGACCAAAGTTGGTTTAATGCATGAATTGATTTTATATGTACACATTTCAATTGCCAGTATGTAAGATTCCAAGAGTCTTTTTTTTTTTTTTTCTTCTGGCTAATTCTTTTTACTGCTGTTCCTAAAAGGAAGTATTTTCCAACCCATGGCACATGTGTGTATGAATGATAATTAGATGACTTGCTCAAAGGACCAAACTCATTTTGAGGACATCTGTTTGGCATTCTTTGTTCTTCTGCTGGTGTCTAGTGCCAGAGCTGAGCTTGTAATTAATGACTGCTTATATTGGGTAGTCATGCCCTGTGAGAAGTGAAGCAGCTTGTGCTGAAGAAAGCATCGCAAATAGTAAATTGCTGCAAATAGACAGCAAAATGTATTGAATGTTTATTTACTTAAATATCATTAGCTACGTTAAGCCAATCTCCTTGGAGATCTATCAGTTAAACTCACATAATCATTCCAAATTCTAGCTTATCTTCAGCAGCAGAAATGACTCATAGCAAAGTGGAGCCAAATGGGCTCCAATTGGAGTTTAAGTTTCTATATTTTACGTCAAGTTTTTAAGCAGCTTTATTAAGGCATCATCTGCAAACCTTTAACTTTATTCATTATAGGTGTCCAATTCACTGATTTTTAAGAAATGTATGGAGCTGTGTGCAACTATCACCAAAACCCAGTTTTAATGTTTCATTTAGAAAGAAGTAATTGAAATTCGGGACATACACAGACTGGGTGGTCTTTGGTATTTCTGAAGAACAAATAGGTTAGAGTTTTTATTTTTTTTAACAAAAGAAAAGGTACTTATTCCTCTTTGGGAAAGTTCATTGGCACTGGTAACGTTTTGGGAAACTGGCAAGCTCTGGTTAGTGAGTGGTGGTAATGTGTAAAGCTAATCTTAGAGTTGCAGCAAGTTATTTCAGCAGCTATAGATGAAACAGGATTCAGGTTACAGCAGACAGTTTGAGCAGCTGGGCCTGCAGGGAATTAAATTTTTGGAGCAGTGTTATGTGCCCCGAGTGCTTTTCCCTCCTGTCTTCTCTACTCTGTGTTAGTTGGGTATGACAAGAATGACCCAATTCATACATTGAACTATCACAAGAGTATTTCAGTATATGCATAAGACACATTTTGTTAATTCATTTGCCAATTAATGGACACTTGGATTGTTTCTAGTTTGGGGCTATTATGAATAATGCTGCCCTGGATATCTGCATACACATCTTTGTGTAGACATGTGTTTTCATGTCTGTTGGGTAGAGGCCTAAGAGTGGAACTGCTGGGTCAAGTGATTAAGTTTACCTTTCTAGGTAAATGCCAGACTTGTCTAAAATGGCTGTGCCATTTTAAACTCTCACTAGCAACCTATGATGGTTACAATTTCTCTGCAGCCTCATCATATTTGGTATCATCTGTTTTCATGTATTTATGTGTTTATTCAGATGACAGCCATCCCAGTGAGTGTGTAGTGGTATCTCATTGTGGTTTTAATTTGCATTTCCCTAGCAATCAATGTTGTCAGATATATTTTTCAAGAACTTATATGCCATTTGTATAACCTCTTTGGTGAAATATCTGTTCAAATTTTTTGGCCATTTGAATATTAAATTATTTATTTTCTTATCAATATGTTTGGATAGTTCTTTATATAGTTTGGATATAATTCCTTCATCAGATTCGCAAACATTTTCTCTGTGTCTCTGGCTTATTGTTTTACTGTCTTAGTGGTATCTTTTAAAGCACAGATGTTTTAAATTTTGATGAAGTTCAATTTATCAATTTTTTTCTTTTATGGATCTTGCTTTTGGTGTCATTCATAAAAATATGTAGTCTAATCTAAGGTCACAAAAACTTTTTGCTACGTTTTCTTCTGCAAGTTTAATAATTTTAGCTGTTATATTTATATTTATGATTCATTTTGGGTTAATTTTTTGGTTTATGCTATGAAATGATTGCCTAATTTTTTCTTTTTTGCATGTGGTTATTCAATAGTTCCAGCAATGCTTGCTGAAAGAGATTACCCCTTCATCATTACATTGAATTGTCTGGAAACTTTGTAGAAAATCAATTGGATGTAAATATGAGGGCGTATCTCTGGACTCTTAATTCCATTCCATTGATCTATATAATGATCCTTGTGCTAATACCTTCTCGTCTTGATAAGTGTAGTTTTATAGTAAGTTTTAAATTAAATAATATAAGTCCTTAATTTGTTCCTTTAAAAAAATTTGTTTTGGTTACTCTAGGTCCTTTGCGCAGATATATATATATATATATACAGATATATATATATATATATATATTTAATTGGGTTGTCAATTCTTACAAAAAACCATGCTGGGTATCTTATAAGGATTGTGTTAGATTAATAAATCAACTTGAAAACAGGGTGGCAATTCCTAAAAAAATCTAAAAATCTAAAAATCAACCTTTTATATGACCCAGCAATCCCCCTTGTGGGAATATACCCAGAGGATCTAAAGTCACTCTACAAAAAGATACCTGCACATGCGTGTTTATTGCAGCATTATTCAAAATAGCAAAAACATGGACCCAATCATGCTGCCCATCAGTTGTGGACCAGATAAGGAAAATGTGGTACATATATACAATGGAATATTATGCAGCCATAAAGAAAAACAAAATTATGGACTC
>CAUYQG010216934.1:0-49188 GCA_963574415.1 Tarsius wallacei | reverse complement strand
TTTTTTTTTTTTTTTGAGTTGGAGTCTCACTCCGTTACCCAGGCTGGAGTGCAGTGGCCGCTCCCGGCCACCACAGCCTCGACCTGCTGGGCTCCGGCGATCCTTCCACCTCAGCCTTCCGAGTAGCTGGAACTACAGGCGCGCGCTACCATGCCCGGCTAATTTTTTGATTTATGGTAGAGATGAGGTCTCGCTTGCCCAGGCGGGTCTCGAACCCGCGGGCTCAGGCAATCCACTCACCTCAGCCTCCCAAAGGCGCGGGATTACAGGCTGAGCCACCGAGCCCGGCTGAACACCTGATTTTCTATCAACATCTGGCCAATCATATTTTTTTTTTTAAGTTGTTTTTGTTTTGGGGTTTTCTATTGTCTTGGGGAAAGGTAGTTATCAGCCTTGCCATTTGTGATATCTATGTGATATCCTGAAAAGTATTAGTGGATGGTCATTAATTTTATCTTCTAGCGCATTAAATACACTCATGTATCAGTTAGCGAGGAAGATATATTCTGAGAAATGCATCATTAGGTGATTTCATTTTTGTGCCAACATCTGAGTACACTTACATAGTCGTAGATGATATAGTCTACTTTGCCTCTAGGCTACATCTAACCTATACAGTGTGTTTCTGTCCTGAATACTGTAGGCAACTGTAGCACCGTGGTAAATGTTTCTGTATCTTAATATATATAGACATAGAAAAGGTACAGTTAAAAAATGACTTAAAAGATTAAAAAATGGCACTTATCATGAATAGAGCTCGCGGGATAAAAGCTGCCCTGAGTGAGTCAGTGCGTGACTGGTGAGTGGATATGAAGGCCTAAGACATCATCGTACTCTATTTTAGACCTTATACAACCTGTTCCCTTAAGCTACATTAAACGAATTAAAGTATTTTTATTTCTTCAACAAAATCAAGCTTAGCTTACTTTAACTATTTAACTTTATATAGTTTTTAATCTTTTGAAATAACACTCAACCTAAGACACAAGCGTATGTTTATCACAGCATTGTTCACAATAGCAAGATCATGGAAAAAACCATGCTGTCCATCAAAAGAGGACTGGATTAAAGAAGTGTGGTACATATATACAAATGGTATATTACACAACCATAAAAAAGAACAAAATCATGTATTTCGCAGCAATCTGGATGGAATTAGGATTTATCATACACGAGTGATCTCTCACATAAACAAAGATCTGAGTATCACATGTTCTCAAGTGGACCTTGAACAACTACCATAATACTATAAGAAAAGGATTGACAGTGACGGGAAACTATGGGGGGGGGCAGGGAGGGGCAGGGAGGTGGGATTAACGGTAGTCAATATCTGTCTGGGGAAGAGGGGACACACCTCATCAATAAGGGTACTTGCACAATGAATATTTGTATACCTAACCCTTAAATGTACCCCACAATTTTAAAATAAAAGAATATATATAATTTTAAAAAATCAAATAACACTCAGCCTAAAACACAAGCATATTGTACAAGTGTACACAAATATTTTTATATTCCTATTCTATAACCCTTTTTATCTTGAATTTTTTGTTTTTTAAACTTTTTTGTTAAAAACGAAGATGCAAAGACACAGTTGTCTAGGCCTACACAGGATGAGGATCACCAACACACCGTCTTCCATGTCCACGTTTCTCCTACTGGAAGGTCTTCAGGGGCAATAACACTCATGGAGCTGTCCTCTCCTATGACACCAGTGCCTTCTTCGGGATACCTCCTGAAGGACCTGCCTGAGACTCTTTTTGAGGAGGTGTCGCTCTTCCCTGAAATCTATCCATGATTCTCTGCTTCTTTATTGTCTTTACAACCTTGCTTATAAGCAGATAATGTACCATGAACATTTCTATTAGTGAAAAACTTTAGGTGATGGGGTTCATGTTTTTCAAACTTTTTGTTTGTTTAGAGATGGGATCTTTATGTCCCCAGGCTAAAACCGAACTCCTGTACTTAAACCATCCTGTCACCTGAGTCTCCCAAATAAATGGGTTACAAAGGGGTGCCACCAGGACTCACTCAAACTTTTTAAGGAGCTCGTTGAGGTCTTCAGAATATTCTGCTCACTGAAGGTTCTTGGGGGTTCGCTAGGTGACAGGAAATTTTTAGCTCCATTTTAATGTTATGGGACCACCATCATATATGTGTCCGTCATGGACAGAAACAATATGATGTGGCCCATATCTGCAATACCTCCTTATTTTCATGTTTTCCCCAAGACTTGCTTACTGCCCTTTGTTTCAGGTATTTTTAAAAGTATATTTGTATAGAAAATAGCCTTAGAAGAAAGAGATAGCATCTCCCTCCAGAGCAAAGGGCAGCTCTCTTAACGCTAACTCTCAGAAAGATAATGTCTTTCTACAGAGCAGAAGGCAAAGATGCTTATGCCTATTATAAAAGACTTGAATTATTTAAGCTCCTAGATTTGTCTACTGTAATGCAACCCACTGCAGGTGCAGTCACCCATCCAGCTCACCCACGACCTAACCTGGGGAGACTGGTGTTAGTGGAAAGTAAAACAATGTGCTAATGCTCTCACATTGCTCGCTATGATGTGAGCTAGTAGTTATTAGTAGTTATATATTTTTTTTTTTTTTTTTTGAGTTGGAGTCTCACTCTGTCGCCCAGACTGGAGTGCAGTGCCCGCTCCCAGCCACTGCAGCCTCGACCTGCTGGGCTCCGGTGATCCTTCCGCCTCAGCCTTCCAAGGAGCTGGAACTACAGGCGCGGGCTACCACGCCCAGCTAATTTTTGATTTTATTGTAGAGGCGAGGTCTCGCCAAGTTGCCCAGGCGGGTCTCGAACCCGCGGACTCAGGCCACCCACTCACCTCGGCCTCCCAAAGCGTGGGATTATAGGCTGAGCCACCGAGCCCGGCCTAGTAGTTACATTCTTATATCTGACTCTGACTCAAGCTTCTCATGTGTTCTGCCAGAAACTTTGCAATTTGACAGGCTAAATTTTTAACTTGCAAATAAATTGTTAGTTTACAAAAATAAAACTCCACTCCTTTCACAGTTCTTAACAGTTATGCCATTGTCTAGTTATTATGATGTTACAATTATTTGAGTCTTTGCCAATAACTATCTGTACAATATTCTTATAGAAAATATCTGTGCTGAAACTCTCTGCAAAATATTTAAGAGTACATATATTTTAGTTAAAATTAAATTGTTTTTCATGGGTGTTTTTTTTCAGTAGTTATTACCAGAGTTTTACTTAAGAAGAGTGACTTAGAGGTATGAAACACAATTGCCTCACATTATTTGCAAAGAATTAGTAACCAAAATTAATTCAGGAATGGAAAAAATGTTTGCCATATAATAGGTATTGAATAAATGAATAGTCTTTTCACTGAAGTAAGTGTAAAATTGATCTTAAGAAATTCTTGATCAACATGTCATTTAAGATCAAATTTACAAATGGAATTTAACAGCTGGGTCAGATATTATTGAACTATTGACAGAAGAAAAATACAAATTGCTAACCAAAACCCACCAAAACTAAAATTGAATAAGGAGTAAGAACCACCATTTATCTACATGGTAAAGTATGTACAGTGACGGGACAAAATAGGAAATTGTCGTTTTCTCAGAACTCATCCTTTCCCTTTGTCAAGAAGTTTCATTTTTCACACACCTCAGAAAGGCAACTTAGAACCCAAGTTTAATAAGGGAATAAAAGGGAACATATGTTTAGTTTATTTCAATATTTTTACCTAGGATTTCTTATGAAATGAAAACATGACTAGAACTCTACAAATTAGGAGAGAAAAATAATCCCAAACTCCAAGGTGCAGGAAAATAGTAAGTTGCAATATTGGACCTTTTCTCTATGATTGTATTAATATTATTGATAAAAAGTCACACATTATGTCTTGAAAATTACGCTTATTTATGCCCTACAGGAAGTTTAATTCTACTCATAACACTGATATAATCTTTCACAAATATCAAACTGACTATAACTGAGACTGCCCCCAGATTCAGTCACACATAGTGTTTTGCTATTTAAAAAAGAAAGAAAACTCTTCACGGACCTCAGAGTACTATGGTTTAGTTTCTCCTCTTGCCATTTTGCCCTCCTCTTGACTTCCCTGTGGCAAGGCACAATGCTGGTCTAACGGGCGTGTGTTGGGATATTTATGACATCCGCTATCCTTCTACTTCTCTAGCACGGTATCAAATCTCACACTTTCTCACGGCATCCTCATCATCTCCTTGCACTCCGTCTTCCAGGATTAGTTCTGTGTGGGACTAGCTGTATCTGTTGGGATTCTCCATGTTTCAAGTGACAGAAAACCAAACACAAATTTTGTCTCACTGAACTGAGAAATTTGCCGATAAAGCTAACCTGGCCTAAGCCCTCCAGGAGGCAGACAGAGCCAGATTCTCTGCTCTTCCTGCTCCACGTTCACTCAGCCTTGGCCTCCAAATGACAACTGCAGATGCTCGTCCTTTGCCTGCAAAGAGCTGTTGCAGCCTTGAAGGCCTACCTAATATTGTCTCTGTCAGCCATTCTCAAACTGTAGTGTACATCATCTGGAATACCTGTTCAATGACACCTCACTTGGCCTCCCCCGATCATTTCTGATCCAATTGGTTACGATACTGCCCGGTTATCTGCATTTCTAGCAAGTTCCTAGGTGTTGCTGAGGGTGCTGGTCCAAGGATCACACTTTGAAAACCAGTGGCCTAGGGAAAGCGCTCTCAAACTTTAATGTGCATGTGAGTCATCTTGAAGAACCTCTTAAAATTCAGACACATTTTGGAAACCAGAGTCTGAAAGGCCAAATCTCTGACAAGACTCCAGATGTTACTGATGCTGCAGCTCCAATAGGACCACATCATGGATAGCAAGGATCACTGCTGGCCACTGTTTTCCAAACTTGCATGGTCATAAGAATCTCCTGGAAATGTTTTGTACGTGCAGACTACCAGGAGCCTTCCTTGATGCTTCTGTTTAGTGGGTTGGGAGTAGGGCCCTGGAATAAAAAAATAAGATGTGCTTCAGGTAACTTATATTTAGTAAAATTTGGGAAGCACACAAAAGAGAAAGACTACCTCAAGATGATTTCCTCTCTGACCAAGAAAAAGATTTTTCTGAAAGTCTCAGAGTAACTTGCTATATCTTGTCTCACATTGAATTCTCTTCTCATCTGCAGCCAAATCTCTGATACCAGAGTGTTGACTAATTAGGACCATCTTGAAGATGCAGATGATCGACACAAACAGCACGTCATTAAATGTGGTATCAAAAGAAGGATGAGGGCAGTGGCTATAACACACACACACACACACATACATACAACAGTGAAAAGATGTCCAGTTAATCAACACTATAGCCATGAATTGACCCGTGAATCTTTTGGAGAATAAGTCAAAGGGAAGTGAGAAGCATTAGACACTTTAAAGTATAGTTGAATATCTAAAGTTGTTTTTCCTCTTATCCACTTGATACATGCTCCATTATAAGGAAAATTCATGTTTTTCACTAAATATATATATATGCTTCTCACTTCCCTTAGACTTATTCTCCAAAAGATTCACTGGTCAATTCATGGCTATAGCGTTGATTAATTGGATATATTTTCACCGTTCTTTTTTTTAAATATATAGACATAATTTAGCAGATGAGCAGATGAAGTTTCTTTCAAATTTTCTACAAGGCCATATAGGTACTGAGTAGTCATAGTAAAACTAGAATTTAGTATTCTCCTTGATTTTCTACTATACAGAAGTTACTTATATTTGTTAAGATTTAAGAACAGAGTCTTACCTACAGGTGGTAATACTTTCTACATGGTGCTATGGTTCTTCATGTACAGTGAGTTTTATGGTAAGTATCCTTGCACTTTGCATGTTGAATAGGGATTCACATTGCTCAATCAATACGTATTGACAGATATAAAATTAAAATGTGAAATCAAAACATGAGTAGACCAAGTAATTATCACTAATATCTTCTAAAGATCGAATCTGTGAACACAGATAATTGAATTACCCGTAGACTATTGTTCTGGAGGTAGTGAAAGGATGACAAATGAAACACATGGCTTCTTCCTTTCTTTAGGCCTTTTAGGATATAGTAGACTTAAAAAAAATCCTATTTTATTTGTTTCATTTTGTTTTTAAGGCTAACTAGTGATCCTTTTCTCGATCTCAGTGCTAACGCCTAGGGAATCTGCTAACCAAGTTTTGCTACTAAATTGTCAGTTTTTGGTTAAAGACACTTTGGTCAATCTTTTACCTATTACTCAATAAATATTTATCAAGAATTTATCAAGTGCCAGGCCTGATTCCAAGAGCCGGAAATAAATAGGCATTCTCTCTGGCCTACCTGATTTACGTGCTCTTCTGTCGCTATGTGTTTAGTAGAGTTTGCAAATGTCGTCCTGGAAGTTGAGGGTGGTGGTTGGTATGTAGGTCATGGCAGTGCTGGCAGGAGGTACAGCGTGGGGGTTAGAGTCTGCAAGCTGTTATAGGTGACCGTAGGCCTCTGCCACCACGAATTTTGCTTTCAAAAATGGACTTTATACCTGAAGACCGTGTTTGGGAAAAATCATTTGGGTGTGTGTTTGTGTAAGAATCCTCTAGATACTTGGTTGTGAAGTGACTGGCAAGGAAAGGAGTAATTCAGAGAACTGTAAGACATACTAGATTTTTATTGTTTAGAAATATTATGCAAGTGATATCTATTTTTGTTATATTGAACCTAAAAACATTTTTTCTTCTATAAGATGACTCACACATTACATGCTTTTATAAATCTTTAAAAGATGTAGCCATTTCAAGAAGAGTTGTTTTGGGCCTGAATAAATACAACCACCTTCAGAATTCAGTTCATATGGGAAAAGGGGTCTGGAGAATGATCATAGATGTTTGGATACTGGTCTACCCAGGAACAGCCCTCTCCCCGAAATTTATGACTTACACTATTGATGATGTCATGCCATAATAAAAAGTGAAACAAGTTATCACACATTTGACAGAATTTGTTTCCTTGAAAATACCTTTGAAAGAAAAAGAAAACCTGTTTCTTTGTTATGACTACTCTCAGAATTTAACCTCTAATATCGAATGTTGAAGTGTTTTTCTCACACCGAGAAATTCTCCAGTTCTCTGTGGGCGCCAAATGGGTCCGCAAAATCCAGTCACTTCTGACACTATCTACTTGGGTTTACCCTCAGATTCTGCAAGCTGAGCCTCAGTCCCCAAAACCTCAGCCAATTCAGAAATCAACTGCAAGTCCAGGCTGTAACCTGTACTTTTGACTACCTGGCTATAAATCAGAATTGCCTTTGACCCCTCCTTTGAATTTGATAATTTGCGAGATCAGCTCACAGAACTCAGGAAAGCAGTGTACTTACTCTGTTACTGGGTTTGAAGAAAAGGATACAACTAGAAAAGCTAGACGGATGAGGTGCACGGGGTAAGCATGGGGACAAGGGTGTGGAGCCTCCCTTCCCTCCCCAGGTGCTCCAGTCTCCCAGCACCTTTGTGTGTTCACCAACCTGGAAGCTCTCTGAACCCCTTTGGCTGGGGTTTTTATGGAGGTTCCATTACCTAGGTAAGTGATTAACTCAATCTCCAGTCTATGGAGGTTGAGGTTGAAAGTTCCAGCCCTCTAATCACCTTTTTAAAGGTCACTGCATTAACATAAACTCAAATGTATTTGAAAGGAACTTGTTATGAATAACAAAAGACACCCCTTTCACTTTTATAACTCATCACTTGGAAAAGGTTATAGGCACTCTACCCAGGGACCTATAATATAAGACCAAATATATATTTCTATTTATAGCATATTATCACCCATTTATTGTTGTAGGCTTTTTTAAATGATGATTGTGTATATTTTGAGAGTAAACAAATAAATGGATAATATCAGCATTAGACTAATATGCATTTTCTTGTATGATTCCACAACACTGGTATCTTAGCATTTTCTCTAAGATACAACATCATTGCACCAATTACAGTACGTATCATTATCTTGGCTGTGAAAAGGGTTAAGATGAGTCATTTGTTTATATTCAGGATCTATATTTGCATTTGCTTTCCTATAGTTCTTAAACTTTGGCAAAATATTAAAAATACATTATACTCAATTCCATCTTACTCAGCATTTTTAGGTCAGCAAACCATTTTTTGTTCTTTTTTTATTTTAGCAGGCATTTAAACCACTGCTGAGTTCTAACAAGTGGTAAAAATTAAATAACAGTGAAGATGTGCTTTGAAAAACTTAAATGTAAAATAAGAACTTTTTTTAAATACAAAGTTTGAAATAAAAAAATTATATGACTTTTTCAAAAACCATACTAGTTTTCTTTTTACTGTTACTATTACTATAATTGTTACAACTATATATACTTATGATTTCTATAATTAAGCACTTATTTTATTGCAGACCATGTGCTGAGTGACTCGCATATCAAAAATCTACTTGATTTCCAGAATTTTTTTACTTCATTTGAGAATGAACTAATTTCCATTAGCACAGTTGCCTTAAATGGGTAGTCAGAGAAAAATACAAGTGGAAAAACCAGAGCTCAAAAAGATCAATTATCATAATACAGCAAGAAAGGGACTGGCAGTAGTGGGAAACTGCCAGGGGAGGAGGGGTGGGATTGGCAGTTGAGGGAAACTGCCAGGGGAGGGAGGGACACATCTCATCCACAAGGGTGCCTACATAATGAACATTTGAATACCAAACGCTGAATTGTACCCCACATCTTTAAAATAAAAAATTTAAAAATTAAAGAAAAGATCTCTAGAACTAGATTTCTAAAATTATATCCATTGATTTTCTTCTAAATGCCTTTAAATATTTAGTGATGTCATTACAGTTTGTGTACAAAGGGACAAGGTAAAGTACTTATTTAAATAGACCTGTAAGGTAAAGCAAACCAGCTGTGGAATGAAAGCAAGGCTAGATAAATTTACTTGTATGTTATTAATTAATATAACTTTTAGCTTTGTATATTTAGAAATATATCTATTTGAATGTAAATATATATGTATACATTGAATATATATTTATGAATTTTCACTTTGAGATTTGCTAGACAAACAGTTGAAAATCTTTTGCCATATCTGATTTACAACATTTATGAGAGACTTTTATAAAATCATAGTTTTAAAAAAAACTTGCAGACGTAAGTGAATAAACGTTTTTGTTTTAGTCATATCTAGACTATGAGATTAGAAGAATGGATAGGACAAATTGAAAATCAGTTCCTTTAGTCAGTTTCTTCCATAGTTTATTATGTTTCTCTTATTTATTTCAAAACCTTGATTTTTTTAGTGTTTTCTTTATTATGACTGTTGATTAAGAACTTTTATAACCACAAATTGTTCGTGATAAAGACAGTCGTTCTTGCTTATTCATTTAAAACTACATAAAATATTTTTAAAAGCTTATTAGTTTCTAATTGGTAACATAAATTTCTTTGAAACTTTTCTTTTGCAAAGTGCTGCAAAACTGTTTAAAAATCCAGATTTGATTTTGGGCACCAGACGTAAAAGCCATTTTTTGAGGGTTTTCTTTTTTTCTAAAATAGCAAACTAATTGGCTACATTTTAAGCAGCTGAATTAATTCATATGACTATTACTTTGTTAGCAAATGATTTATCACCCAAGAAGTTGAGGAATAAAGAACTTTTGTCACACTATATTAAAAATTTCCAGTAAAAAACAAGAAAATAACAACTAGAGTCCACCTATGTTAGACATATTCTCATATGCATTTCTACTTTCATATTGCCTTATGAGCTTAAGGTCTGATAAAGGCAAGGGACCATTTTAACATTGCTGGGGCATGTGTGCAAGACCTCGGTACACTAGATGCAGAAAGAAAATAGCTTAACATTGGCATTTACAAATGAATCAACAAAACCAAGAAATGCTGCAAGATCACAGAGTAGATCAGCACAGAATTGTGTTTAACTAGTTGCCTTTCTGCCATACAATGCAGTTATGTTTAAATGAGCATTTTTCAAAGTACAGTTTTTGGTGAACTTAATCAGAAATCATTTGAAATGCCTGTGAGAAATTTGCAATCCCAAGCTTTTTTCTAAATTACAGAATCAGATTGAGGTCTGGTAGTGGGTGATAGTTAAAGGTGCTTGTTAAAAATACTGATCCCTGAGTCTTCTATATTCTATTTTATTTTTAATAATATAGGCCTAATAGATACAAACAGTAAAGAGTAAAATATAAATTTTAGCAATCACCTGCTTTGTCTATATCATTGGCCAGACTAACACCATCAAAGAAAGTTTCTTTTTCTTCTCGAGTTGGAGTCTCACTCATTTGCCCAGACTGGAGTGCAGTGGCACGCGCCCGGCCACCGCAGCCTCGAATTGCTGGGCTCCGGTGAGCCTTCCACATCAGCCTTCTAAGTAGCTGGAACTACAGGTGCATGCTACCACACCTGGCTAATATTTTTGATTTTTTTTTTTGAGAGTCGAGAGCTAACCAAATTGCCCAGGCTGGTCTCGAACCCACGGGCTCAGGCAATCCACTTGCCTTAGCTTCCCAAATTGCTGGCATTATAGGATGGGCCACTGAGCCCAGCCAAGAAAGTCTTGATACCAATAATGTGGAGTCTTTGATCCTACCCGAGAGATGACAGTAGTCATTCTGATGTGAGTACAGGTGATTCTGAGAGACGGTCATATTTGGAAAACATTCATCTCTATGATGGTTGTTGTTTCCTTTACTAACCATATCTCCTGGGTAATTACAAGTCACAGTTTATTTCTCAAATCTGTTTTTTAAAAGCTAGAAAGTGGAAAATTTGATTTTAGTCCTCTGACCACCAGAGAATCTACAAAAGTCTATGATATGTCCTAGTTAGCAATATTAGAATGAACATAGTCGTGGAATTCATTAAATTCCCACCATAAACCCAACCATTAGCAGCAGATTCACTTTATTTATTCCTATGTTAACTGCTAAATTGTAGCCAGTATTAAAATATATAAGTTATATTTTAACCCTTCATATAAAATTTATTGTTTTTATTTTATTTATATCAGAGAGAAAAATATCTGTCTGCTTGCATGGTTTTTCAGAACAATATTATTTTTGATGATGACTCCATTGAAAATACTGAGATATATACATATCTTAATAACTGCTTACATGAATGTAGAATAATTTTCCATTTCTTATTCATTAGTTTGCTAAAAATATTAATTTATTCAAACATGAAAGTGTCCTGGGTGATAATATCTGGTCATCACCAGTGATTGTTAATTTTGTGTGTCAATTTGACTGAGCCACAGGGTACCCAGATATTTGGTCAAATATTACACACACACACACACACACACACACACACACACACACATTTTATTGGTTCTGTTTCTCTGGAGTAACATGATCAATACTTACTTTGATACGGACAAGTGGATTGTTGCTGTAATAAATACTAGCAAATGTGGACATGGCTTGGGAACTGAGTAATCTGAAGAGACTGGATGAGTATTGAGATGCACACAAGAAAAAGCCTTAATTTCTGTGAAGGGACTGTTGGAAGAAATAGGAACATTAGAGGTAATTTGGGTGAAGGTCAGAAAGAGAAGAGGAGAGCTGGAGAGACAGTTTTATTCTTTTTTAAGAAAATACGTAACTAGCCATGAACAGAATGTTTGTAGAAATATAAATATTAAAAAATATTCTGGTGAGGTTTAGATAGAAATGAGAAGCATGATAATGGAAACGGGAGGAAAAGTGACACCCTTTATAACAAAGTGACAAAGAACTTGACTGAAATAAATTCCAGTGTTTTGTGGAAGGTAGAACTTACAGAAGTGATGCAGTTGTATCTATTTAGCAGAGATAATTTATAAGCAAAGTGTTGAACGTATGACTTGGTTCCTCCTCACTGCTTATTGTAAAATATAAGAGGAAAGAGATAAATTAAAAGGAGATTTGTTAGGCAAAAAGTAGCCAGAATTTGGAGATTTGGAAAATTCTCAGCTTATTTATAATGCAAAACCTAAGAAAGCTTGTTCTACAGATAATACTAAAATTATTCAGTGTGACTGAATAATTTTCGATGAAAAGATAATGGGGTGACCCATGGGCTCAATCAGCCATCTCAGCAAAGACCAAGAGTAGTGACTGAATCATACCAGCAAAGACTGCCAGTTTGAACTTGAAACAGAGAAAGCAGGACAGAATGAGGAACAGCTGCCAGACTTCTTGGAGTCTTTAAGACAAGACCGTAGAGCTATTCTTCAAGGAAAGAAATAATGACTTCAAGTGTGATTCAGTGACCATCAGGGCCACAACTCCCACAAAAAGTGCAGGAAGAAATTTGTTCTCCTTTCTTGGTTTCAGAAGGCAAAGTCCTTACAGAGAGCAGTGGAGGGTGGATCCATTCTGCACCCTCTTTGATGAGGACTATTCTTGAGCCTTAAGATAAAATTTTTCTTGCTAGGATTTTACTTTCTTGGGAGCCATCTTCTTTTTCTATTTTTCCCCCTTTTGAAAGAGGTTTGACTCCCCTATTCCTGTTCTACCACTGCATTTTGGAACCCGTTTCACAGGTTCACAGCCGGAGAGGAACTTTGCCTCATAATGAATGTACATCAAGTCTTACGCATATCTGATTTAGCCGACACTTAAATAAGACTTTGGCCTTTAGACTTTAGAATTGATGGTGGAATAAATTAAGACTTTTGGGGTTACTGAGATGGGAAAAATGTATTTTGCATGTGATATGAACATGCACCTTGGGAGGCCAAGGAAAGAATATTATGGACCGAATTGGGTCTCACTAAAATGTGTATATTGAAGCCCTATCATCCCATGTGACTGGATGTCACAATCATATTTAGGACACATTAAGGAGAAATTATTTTATGAAGGTAGCAACCTATCCCAATAAGAGTGGAGTCCTTTAAGAAAAGGAAGAGAAGCCAGAGCTATTTCATTCTCCACCAGGTGAAGACATAACCAAAAGACAGCTCTCTGCAAGCCAAGAAGAAAGACCTCATGAGAAACTGAAATCTGCCAGACCTGGATCTTGGGCTGCTATCCTCCAGGCTGTCAGAAATAAATAACTGTTGTTTAATTCACCTAATCTATGACATTTATTATGACAATTCAAGCTGACTAGTACAGATTTTGCTGTCAGGATTCATTGTAGGAAAAAAGAATTTTCAGAATAAATTTTCTGAGTAGGTTCTGAAATTTCTAGAACTGGCTCTCTAATCTGATTGTATTTAAGGATGCTAATAGGGCAATGGGACAGGTCAGACTCTGCAAAAGTGGGTGTCCATAAAGACTTTCTCTGTGAGTGGATGTGTGCTGGTGGGTAAGTGAAAGTTCGTTTGAGGGATGACTTGAGTTTATGCACCGGGGGCTCTCCTCCAGAGGTGACTGCAACCCGCCACCACCCTGAGACTGGAGAAGGCAAGGCCCGTAGGTTTGTCTGCTGTTCTCAGGACTCTTCTCAGAAAAAGTTATGGAATACAGGTGATTTTCACTACCTGGGGCCTGGCCCACACCATCACCTGTAAGAGCAGAGCAGCGGGAGCCATGGATCTGAAATAGAGCAGATGGGGAGAACTGGACAGAAGCCCCACCACCAGTGAGGAAATGCTAACTGGAGCCATTTTCTCTGTCCTAGGATCAGGCAGAGACCTGCATTGCCCCACCCAGCTCCACCCAGCCTCCAACCTGGGACCTAGAGGTTATCTCATCAAGCTCGGAGAGACAGATGCCCTTTCCCCATGCTGAAACAGGCACAGACATATCAGATCTGAGTGGGAGATTTGATAACAATAGTAGTGGTAGCTCATTGGGTGAGTCCAGATCTGATCCACACTCCTCTCACAGTAGTCCTTGGGGCATCTGATCCATGCTGAGAGCAACCCTGTCAGCCTGCATTGAGAGCAGAGGGGAGAGGCTGGAGACCAGAGCTGAAAGGAAGTTGAAGTTACAGGAACTGCCTCAGAGCGAGTTTTTGTTTGTTTGTTCTGTTTGGCTTTTTTTGTTTGTTTGTTTCTCATTTTAGTATTGTGTTTTCTTTTTTCTTTTCCTCTTCTCTCTTTCTTTCTGTTTTTGATTATGTTTTCATACTTGCTTGTCTCTGTTATTTTATTGGGTTTTTTTTAGAGTTTCTAATTGTGTATGGGTATTTTTGAGGGAGAGTACATCAACAGGGGGGTTTTGTCAGTTTGTGTGTTCATATGATTGTCTGTATTTTTTAATATCCTTTCTGTCTTTGTGTCTCTTTTCATTTTTTAGTTGGTATGCCTGTTTTCCCTCTTATTTTTCTCTCTTTCCACGTTCTTCTCATCCCCCTCTGTCCTTTTTCCATTAGTTTTCTTTTTCTTACCTCATTTTGCTTTCAGGGGGCAAACCTATAACTCCACTGCATTGACATATTGTAAGGCAGTGGGAAGTGGGTTTCAGGGGGCCCACACACCTGTCATCAGATACTGGGGTCTGCAGATAGTTTCTGAATCACAGCTTCCCCCTCAATTAAATCTCAAAACTGCAAAAAGTACAGCCCCCAACTCACAGTTCAGCTTCAGAATTGAAAAAAGTCAGAGGATCCACATAAAGAAAAATAGGATATTAAGCAAACAGAAGTAAAGCCTACCCACCAATCCCTGAACAACAGAATTAAAGATGAGGTAAAAGACAGGCAGAGGAAAATCTGCACAAATGAAGAAAAACCAAAAGAGGAATATGGGTCTCAAACAGACCCCTCAACCACTGAGAATATTTTCAACCACTGAGAACACAGACTTCAGAACACAAACAATGAAGAGCCCCCAGAATGACTGGTCTCAAACCACAAACTCAGATATCAAGACATTAATAGAGAGAATAAAAAGAATTTAGGAGAAACAAGAAGAAGAATGAAAGAGTTGATAACTGAGATAACAGCAATAAAGAATACAGTGAATGAAATAAATAACAAACTGATAAGCATAGAAAGCGCTTAACCAAGCAGAAGAAAGAATCTCAGAGCTTGAGGACTAAAATATGGAAGTAACACAAACTG
This sequence comes from Tarsius wallacei, assembly GCA_963574415.1. NCBI lineage: Eukaryota > Metazoa > Chordata > Mammalia > Primates > Tarsiidae > Tarsius > Tarsius wallacei. The sequence continues at coordinate 34,145 of CAUYQG010216934.1, read as the reverse complement.
CTAAAAACATAGAAAAGAAGCTCAAAAAGACAGAACAAAACCATTGAGAGTTGAACGATTATTTTAAGAGGTGGAACTTAAGATTAATTGAAATTCCAGAGATAGATAGAGAGACAGAGACCACCCTGGAACAAACATTCCATGAAATTATTCAAGAAAACTTCCCTCATCTCATCAGTGATGTGACCATTCAAACACAAGAGATTCAGAAAACCCCTGTCAGACAACAAATGAGAAGACCAACTCCTAGGCAAATAGTAATTCACCTACACAAAGTAGGTATAAAAGAAAAAACCTAAAGGCAGCAAGAGAAAAAGGTCAGACTACCTACCAGGGGAGACCAATTAGAATAGCAGCAGACTTATCTACAGAAGCACTTCAGGCAAGGAAAGCTTGAACCCAATCTTCAAAGTTCTCAAAGATAAACAATTTCAACCAAGAATTATCTACCCAGCTAAGTTAAGCTTCATCAGTGATGGAGAATTAAAATCTTTCCTAGACATTCAATTCCTAAGAGCTTATGCTGCCTCCAGACCAACTGTACAAGAAACACTTAAGAAAGTATTAAACACAGGAGAAAGGAAAAAAATGAACAATGCCCTTCACAAGAATACAAGAAAAATATTGAAAATACACATGAATAATCCCAAAATTAAAAGAAAGACAATAAACAAACAGCAACAACAACAAAAGCTATAAGAACATCATGACAGGGATAAATTCTCACATCTCAACAATTAGCCTGAATGTGAATGGCCTAAGTGTACCACTGAAAAGACACAGAATGGCAAAATGGATAAAATATCATGAGGCAACAATATATTGTCCCCAAGAGACTCAGCAGAAAGGACATTCACAGACTCAAAGTAAAAGTATGGGAAACAAAACTTCAGGAAAAAGGAACACAAAAGAAAGCAGGAGTTGCTATCTTAATATCAGACAAAATACCCTTTAAGCTACCAATGATTAAAAATGATTTGAAAGGTCAATACATAATGACAAATGGTTCAATCCATTAACAAGACATATCCATCTCAAACATATATGCACCCAACATAGGAGTACCAACGTTCATAAAGCAGCTTATAGGTAAACTTAAAAAAGATATTGTCTCTAGCACTATCATAGCAGGGGACTTAAATACCCCAGACAGATCATCAAGACAAAAATTCAACAAGGAGATCTGGAACCTTAATGTGACGCTTGGCCAATTGTACTTAATTGAAACCTACAGAACACTTCTCTCAACAACAAAGGAATATACATCGTACTCATCACCACACGGAATGTACTCTAAGATCAACCACATCCTCGGCCATAAATCAAGCATAAACAAATTCCATAAGATTGACATATTGCCATGCAACTTTTCGGATCACAGTGGAATAAAAATAAATATCAACACCAACAAAGTTTCCCCAAAACGCACAAAGACATGGTCACTAAACAGCATGATGGTAAACACCTCCTGGGTCAACATGGAAATCAAAACAGAGATTAAAAGATACCTGGAAAAAAATGAAAACAAAAAAACAACTTACCAAAATCTCTGGGATACCATGAATACAACACTAAGAGGGGATTTCATATCTGTATGAAAACACATGAAGAAAATGGAAAGTTAAAAAATTAACAGCCTAAGAAATCACCTAAGAAAGCTGGAAAAGCAACACCACCAAAACTCTAACTTCAGCAGAAGAATACAGATCACCAAAATAAATGCCCAAATTTGGGACATAGAAGTCAAAAAAGAGCCGGGCTTGGTGGCTCAGCCTGTAATCCCGTGCTTTGGGAGGCTGAGGTGAGTGGAATGCCTGAGCCCGTGGATTCGAGACCCGCCTGGGCAACTTGGTGAGACCTCATCTCCACAATAAATCAAAAAATTAGCCAGGCGTGATAGCGCGCGGCTGTAGTCCCAGCTACTTGGAAGGCTGAGGTGGAAGGATCACCGGAGCCCAGCAGGTCGAGGCTGCGATGGCCAGGAGCGGCCACTGCACTCCAGTCTGGGCGACAGAGTGAGACTCCAACTCAAAAAAAAAAAAAAGATAATACAAAAAAATCAGTGAAACAAAAACTGGTTCTTTGAAAGGATAAACAAGATTCATGAACCCTTAGCTAGACTGACCAAGGAAAAGCCCAAATAAACACAATCAGAAATGAAAGAGATCAAGCCACAACTGACCCCAAAGAAATACAAAAGGTTATCAGAGACTACTATGTACACTTGTATGGAAACAACTTGAAGATAAAATAAAATGGAGGATTTTCTTATATCACACAACCTCGCTAGGTTGAAACAAGAAGAAATTGAGACCCAAATAGGCCAATAACAATCCAGGAAATTAACTATGTCATAAGAAAACTACCTACAAAAAAAAGCCCTGGACCACAAGACTTTCCAACAGAATTCTACAAAAAAAAAAGAATAAATTGATACCAATCATACTGAAATTATTCCAGGCAATTGAGAAAGATGGACTGCTCCCCAAATAATTTTATGAAGCTAACATCACATTGATACCAAACCAGGTAAAGATCCAACAAAGAAAGATAACTACAGGCCAATATCCTTGATGAACATAGATGCTAAAATTCCCAACAATATCCTAGCAAACCGGTTCCAATAACACCTCTCAAAAATCATCCACCATGACCAAGTAGGCTTCATCCCCAGATGCAGGGATGGTTCAGCATTAGTAAGATCATAAATGCTATTAAATATATCAACAGATGTGAAAACAAAAACCACATGATTATATCATTAGATGAGGAAAAAACTTTTGATAAAATCCGACACCCCTTCTTGATAAAAACCCTCTAACATTTAAGCATAGATGGAACGTACCTCATAATATTAAAAACCATGTATGAGAGACCCACAGACAGCATACTGCTAAACAGACAGAAATTGGAAACATTTCCCCTGAAAAACCAGAACAAGTCAAGAATGTCCACTTTCACCCCTCCTTTTCATTATAGTTTTGGAAGTCCTAGCTAGAGCATTCAGACTTAGCCAAGACTCAAAGGAGAGTCCATGCTTGTAGTGGCTTAGCCAAGACTCAAAGGAGAGTCCATGCTTGTAGATGCTACACAATCCTCTTTCCTATGTGTATCATATAAATATACAATGTAACTGTTTATTAGTAATAAGAAATGACATGTTAAAACCAGAATTGGTGTAACTGTGTTTGTATTCTAAGGGAAGTGGCATATTTTACATTGGAAAAGACATATATTTCTATAATTCTTCCTTTCCCATGTTAGAGAGAAAGAAATGGATTGTATATAGCTTCCTTCCACTGGTTAGCTGAGTGCATTAATGACTATTTGCATATGCAAAGAAGATCCTAGAGCTAAATAAATGTGGAGAGTTAAATTACTCTGCAAAATAACAATGAGAATTAATTTATCAAAAACAGAGTAGGAAAGACTGGTAAAGGGAACATTTACTGATGGAGATAAATGAGAAATCCTTCAGATAATTCAAACATTCCATCAGGTCTCAACCTACTGAATTATTATAAAAGTGATACTTTCCTGGGCTTGTTTCAAAGCTAATTTAACTAAGCAGAATAAAGTTAGTATGGGCAGGCTGGTAAATTGATTACTTTTTGGAAATCTGTAGATGGGTATGTCTCCTGGAGCAGAGTTTTAGCTAGTTGTGTGTTTACTTATATTTACAATCACAAAATGTATCTGTAAGCCTACCTCTTATATAACTACACACACATACACACACACAAATGTACACAGACAGACAGACACACACAGAGAGAGAGAGAGAGAGAGAGAGAGAGAGAGAGAGAGAGAGATTGGCACAAAAGGCAGCTGCATATATTACAGTTTGCCAGAATCAGAATTAGGAGGCAAAATTCAGAATAGATGCTCAGAATATAATTTTCATGCCTGAGACAGGCAGGACTGAAATAAAAATCTTTCTTTAGTCTTCTTCAAAGCTAACCTATTTGTGCAGCAACTGTATTACATTTTTATTGTCTTGAATGACCACTCAAAATTATATTTAATTAGATTTAATTTACATATTTCTTTTTACAAAATCAATGCATACAATTAATAGTTTTATCAAATTTCTTTTCCCTGGTACTTAGTTTGGCTACAAGTGGATAAAGACAAGATTAATTATCCTTCTTAAGACTGACTGTAATTATCTCATACTATTGAGACAGGATGTGGAGAAAGGAAATGACTCTTGCCATTGCACCACAGAAAATATGTTGCTAAGACATCCCCAAATTTTTGTTTTTGTTTCTAAACATGTTTTGCTTGTAATTTCATATCATTATTCATTTATTTCCCCCCTTTGCATATTCAGATCCTGAGTCTGATTTTCTAATTACACTTGAAAACAAAATTGCTATGATCAATTATCCATCTGTTATTGGCAACTTATTCAAACCCAAACATAAAGATAATAAAGGTTATGGAGGGTTAATTATCAGCTTTTAAACCACTACACTTTTGACTTTGCCATTGGCTTTATTTAACAAGCTGCCTGCTACTTCATTAGCAGTAGCAATACTGATTGGTCCTTACTGGGTCAGGTTTTTCTAAACTCTGGACTCTAGACCTGTGCATCAGTTCATTCTCATCTTGCAACTTTATCCTCAATCAACCTTCTCAAGTTGATTTATTTAAAGGCACAAAATAGGAAAAGCACAACCCACAAATTTCTGAAAGCAACTACCTCTTAGCTGCTTCGTTTTTATTATCTTGTTCACCTCTCTGCCCCTTTTGAACAGTGGAATAACTCCTTTACACAAAATTCTTAATGAGGATATTTGTTGTGCATATCCAATGAATATGGGCTTTATGCAATAAATTCTATTTTCTAAGCTGTGCCTCAGAGGGCACTCTTTTGATATGTAAAAGAATTAATCTTTTAACTGAGATGGGTTTGTCCTGCTTAGGCAAAACTTTTATATTCAGCTCGATTATTTAAGAATGCCACAGAAATATAATGAGGAATTTTTCTTTTATCTATAGATCAGTATTACTTACATGTGAATATAAATCTATCATGGTCATTTTGTAAATGTCACCATTTTAATTGAAAGCTAATTCATAGTAATATTTTATACTTTATGGTTTAGCCTATAACTGTCCTTAGAAATAATAACTGAGTAAAGTGAAGGTTTGGTTTTATTCCTTTATTTCAACTATGCTTTGTAATGCATGCTTTTTCTTAATATAGATATAATAAACATAACTGAAAGAAGCATATGCAACAAATAAACTTATCCAAACTTCACACCTAGGGCTAAAAATGGTTTTGTCTTCATTGTCCTCCTTTTTTATGGTATTTTTCTACAAGTAGTTATTCCAGGATTTTATAGTTCTTCCCTGCTCTCCGCAAACCCTCCTTTTTGCTTTCATATATTTATCATCACTGAGATAAAAGTGAATTTAAAACTTACTCATTCTAATTGTTTGCATTTTACTAAATAAAACATAAAAATAAAAACAAGAAACTCTCACAAGATCTTCAATCATTGTCCAATAATTTGACGAGGCAAATCCAAACCTGACATTTGTAGTACAAGTTGTAAAGAGTAAAATGTAAAGCCCATAAATCATATATTTAAATATTTAAAATTTGTAAATAATGTTAAACTGCTACTAAAACATATGTTCTCCTTCAACTTGATAATAAGTTTCAAGACCAGCTGTAATTTTAGAATGCTGGGATGTACAAGTGTTCAAAACCACAACATAATAGCACCGGGAAGAAAGCAATAAGCCCTTGAACCTCAGTTTACATGACATCCCTCCTTATTTTTTTACTCTGGGTTTATCCTGCACCATGAGGGCAGCCTCCAAGCTAACCCTCCCTTCCACATACATACGAATGACTGCATTTTGGCCACCCCTTGGGCCCAGGAGTTTTCACAATTGCAGCACAGGTCGCCTTCTTTTGTCTTTTGAAATCTACAAGTGCATGTGTAGGCTGTAGATGGGCTTAGACACCTTATTTTATAAGAAATGGAGTGGACCCAAAAGATCCAGAACACTTCCAGGACAGAGGCGTGTTTTTTCACAGTTTCAGGGCAGTACTCTATAAAATATTATGAAATAATTTCTTTCTTTCACTTTCAAAATCACATTCGATCTCCAGGACTATCTTTGTTTTTGCTAGAGAAAAAAACAGGCAAAATTAGAAAAATATTACTAGTGACTGTTTCTTATCTCTTCCACCTACATTTTATAGCCATTCATACCTAAGATTGTCAATGTGCTATAGAGAAAGTTTAGACTTTTGAGTGAAAATACTTGGGATGTTAGTGACAACAGGAGGTGGCTGCTATTGGAGACAAGATGAAGGACATAAAAAAAAAAGCAACTGCTATTCACTAAGTGAGATGGTGGATGAAACGGTAAACAGAAAATCACCTATCTTTACAAGTTTGGGATTGATGCTGATATACCATTACTAGCAACAGACAAACTTGTGGTTGTATTTCCCTAAATCACCAGTATACCATTTACAGCAATGTGATTTTTGGACTGTGATTTCAATAGAAATTCTCACACTTTGAATAGGCGACAAAAGAGAAATTTTAAAGGGAAGTGAGATTTACAGTTTCTCCAGCTTACTGCCTTGAACCGATTACCAGATGACAGTGTTCAAAAGAGGAGGAATCAAACCAGAATTATATGGTTTGGTTAAATTGATAAGACAGAGATCAGAGTTTGAGAAAGACAAGGAAGATAAAATATGCAAGATAAAGCACCAAAGAAAAGGGAACTGCACAGAGAGAAAGCTTGTGACATGTCAGAGAGTTCGCGCTGCTGGCTGAGTTTTGATCTGCATGCTGATTACCACATTTAGAGGAAACTACCTGAACCTAGAAAGCAGAACCACAAAAAACAAGCTGCCAAATTTTTCCTGGAGCTCATACAAGGCTGAAAATGTGTTCCCACCAGCCCAAGGAAAATGACTCTATAACACACAGGGTATCATATAGCACCCTCAGAAGAGTATTACTTTAGTATTAGAACTAAGTGAACCTTATATTTAATGTTGCTGTAAAATGTCATTTTAAAAAGTAAAATTTAAGTTTCAAAAAGGTTTAACGTATCACCAAGTAAATTAACTGAGACTCACGAATGATGGAATTACCAGACAGCACATTAAAACAGCTATTTTTTCCCCAAATGTTCAAAATTATATTGTAGAAAATGGTATTAGAAAAAAACCTAAATAATAAATAAAGAAAAATAAAGTATAAAGAATCCAAGTGTAATTTATAGAGGCAAAATGCAAACTATATAAGCTAACTAACATATGAGATCCTCTATAGAAAAATTTTAACGAATCAAAGAGACAATAATTAGAAAATATCCAAATGAAGCATAAGGTCTAAAATAAATTTACAGTTTAAAAAAATGACCCGAGTTCAATTTAAAATAAATATAATCATACTACTGATATTAAAAATAAAAAATTAATTGTAGAAATAATGACTGAATATTTTCTAATTTCCATATCAACAAGATACCCACAGACAGCAAAATCTCAACAAACAGAAATAGAAAACTAAAATAGATCATCTTTCAATATATCTCATTTCATTAATGAGAAACATAATTAAGGAGAGAGGAAGGATGAAAGGGAAGAAAAGAGAAACAAAAAGACAGAGAGAACTATCATGTGTTCATGAAATATTTCTTTTACAGTATAAGGTTGAGTAGGTACTAAAAATAATTTATAAATAAGTGAATAAATCCAAGACTTGAAAACTTCATAGTGACATAATTAGAGAACTAATGTGATTTTAATGTAGAAGAGACATTTGAATGACTAGTGAAAAAATTCAATCCCAGTCTCCTCCTTACCAGTGAAACTTTTATAGGTTTAGAAGATATACTATATCAGGTTAACAAAATGAAGCTGACAATTACAGATTATGTCAGTGAACATGTATTACTAATGTTATCAACCCTACTCCATAGTCCTTGACTGAAAAGTGGGCTAGTACAGATAAAGCATAGGTTGTCTTTTCAGGTGTGGACTAAGAACAATTCACACATCCGTGTGTTCATAATCAAGGTGGGTAATAGTGGGTAAAGGAATAGCAGAAATAAAAATGTCTGCTATAAAATTGTGAACAACATTAAGGATCTTGATGTCCTCTGGCTTGGTGTCCTACAGTAAGCTCTCATCAGTTAGTCCATTTTGAAAAATGTGTGGACTTTTTTTCTGTAGGAAGCATAATAGAAATTAATGATATTGCCTCCATCTCAGGCAAGTGTATAATCCTGGTTAAATTATTGGAAGCAAGCAGTGGATGGAGAACGCAAAGAAAACACAAAGAGAAAATGAGAAAAGAATCAAAGCCTTTCCTAGGGGCCTTATAATTTTGCTTAGAGATAAACAAAACCAATACCTGATTTTAAAATATACTTAAGATTACTTGTGAAGACAAACCATATGAATTATTTTTCCCCCAGAGTGCATTGTTTGATTCTGTGGTCCTTACCACATGGGGAAGGGGATATTTTTACAATAAATAGTGTACCTAATTTTTAGTCCAAGATAATAACAGTCTTGAAAATCAAATATAGCATTGCTACTACTAGTAGTGGAAAATATTGCTAAAAGGGACAGCCAACTTGGAAATCATTTAAAACAGCAAGTCTTTGTATTTAGTATATACAAACATTTTTGTTAAGGGATAGTTGAAAAACTGGTAGTGGATAATCACTTGAATTGCTATAAACAAGATTATTCCACAAAAAAACAGAAAGAATTACATAGTTACACAACTGTAATGAAATACATACTTCTCATCATGTAAATATTGCATTATAAATCACTCACATCTAGGAAATTGGTCTGAGTCTTGGCCACTGCATAGCATACAAAATTTTTACGGAATAAAAATGAACCTTTTTCTATCCCCAGAGAGTTTATTGAGAGTTTTAACTTCTACACACTGATTACACTGACCATTTCATTTATAATGGGTTTCTGTGTCTCTAAATACTCAATATAATTAGAATGTAGCGTTACTTGCACATGCCTGGTACTCATACTCAACTAAAGAGTTGTATTCTCTCTCTCTCTCTCTCTCTCTCTCTCTCTCTCTCTCTTTCATTTTGGTTTATGTGGGAACACTGGATCTAATCTTCTTTGAGGTTGATATGAAGACTAAGGATTTGCAGATTTCATCTCAGTATGTAGCCAAATTGTGATACGCTGAAGGAAGAAAACAAAAACAATATTTATTTGTCAGCACTAGAACTTGTATGAACACTGATAGATATAAATTTTAAATAAGTAATTTTGTATGATAGCAGAAGCTGCAAGAAAAATACTAAATCTTGGTCTGGAATTTGGAACAGCTTGTAAAGATTAAAAAAATAGATACTGGTTGAAAAACATTGTCTTATCTAATTATGGAAAAGGCTGGCATGATGTTTTCATTTAAAATGCAAGAAAAAATGTAATAGCAGATCCATCAGAATAATTAATTGCTAATCAGATACTCTTAGAAAAGACAGTTTTCTCATCCTTGAGCCTAGAAAGGGCTCTCTGAGAAATGATTGTGTTGCATAATTACCTTTTCAAAGGACCACGAGGTTCCGTAGAGAAAAGAATTGCAATAGAGCTCTCCGAGATTGGAACCCCTAGGAGTTTAGGAAATAAGTGGTTTAAGAGTTTGCATGATCTTGTATTTTAAAGTTGTCAGTTATTTTTGGATTTACTTTTGGAGAGAGACTGTTTTTTTGTTTTAAGGAAAAGGGTTTAAAAATAAGATTTTGTTTATTCAAATATAAAAATACAGAATCCTATTCTAGAATTGAAGAAATGTGTTTCACATTTCTTTCAAAACCAGGGCAGAGAAATGAATACTTCCTCAAGATATAAAATGGAGATTAAGATTTTGAGGTCAGAAGTCAGTGCTAGTTACCCTGAGAGTGTAAGATTAGTAGGAATTCAAAGAAATCTTAGGTAAGGCATTAAGCTTTCCACTGAGATGCAGAATAATGTTTGAGTAACCTTATCTACAACCAAAAGGGTGGTGTGAACTAAAGCTCAAAACAAAACAAAACAAAACAAAAAACCCACGAAAACCTACTCTGTGTGTGGTCTGTATGTTTATACTTTGTGTATGTGTCTAGCTATCTTTTTGAGAGTTATACATATAGAAATATAAGTTGAGAAAAATAATGATTTATTATAATGGACATATTGGAGATATTGTGCTGCTTGCTAGACTCAGTCACTGTCTCAGTTCTTAATATAAGCTTTCCCTCCAGTTCATCTAGTTAATGATCGAATACCGGAATATATAAGGGCCAGTCATGGAGCTTTCAGAGTTAAGTGCAAGAAAGTGAAAATGTGATATTGAAACTATGACTGTGAAGAGTTCACTCTAATAATTACATAAGTATGCAATTGAGATTATATATTTCATCAAACAAAATGCATTTGAACTCTCATGATCAATAATTTGCATAAGCAGATGGTCCTTAACATATGGGGCTTCTGGTTTCCTTAGAGCAGTGGTTCTGAATCTTGGCTGCACATTACAATTATCTGAGGAGTTTTTAAAAATACTGAAGATCTTGCCTCATCCTCAGTTAAATTAAATCAGGATCTCTCAAGTAGAGGAATTATATTTAAGTTTCTCATGCTATTCTCATGTACTGTCATGACAGTGAACCACTATCTTAGAATATTAAGAAAGCCTCCTGAAAAAAAAGTGAAAAGTTTTAGAGTCTATCATACTCAGTGATCCATCACAGAAACAAAGAACAGAGTACCATATGTTCTCACTCATAAGTGGACCTTGAACAATTATCATAATACTATCAGAAAGAGATTAGAAGTAGTGGGAAACTGCCAGGGGAGGGTGATGGGATTGGGAGTTGAGGGGAAACTGCCAGGGGAGAGAGGGGCACACCTCATCAACAAGGTTAGCTGCATAATGAACATTTGTATACCTAATCTTGAATTGTACCTACATCCTTAAAATAAAAAAATTAAAAATAAAATAAAATAAAAGATAAAACCTAGTAACAGGTAACATATTTATTGATAACTATAAGTAAGGTTTTTTAAAATACACTTACTTATAACCAAGCAAGTGAATGCCTTTAATAAATAAATCAATATTTTTGCAAGTCAAAAAATAAAAATAAAGACAAGCCTCACGGAAATTCCAAATTCCTTTACTTTTACCACGCCAAGTCACTTCAGTTGTGTTTTATGTCAATGAAGGTTAAGAAGTTAGATAAAAAGTAAGGTACCGAGGTGTCCGGGATAAGGACTTACCAGTGTGGAATCGCTGGTGGACGATGAGCTGACTGGAGTTGCGGCTGGCGTGGGGGCAGAGCTGGCACTTGTATGGCCGCTCATCAGAGTATATCCGCAGGTGCTTCTTAAAAAAAAAAAAAGAAAAAGAAAGAAAATTTCTCCTGTAGAAGTAGCTCAGCATTCATCTGCTGCTCTAATAAAAAATTGTTATAATAATTAATAATAGTTAATATTGTTGAGATATGACTATTACCAAGTCCCATGTTACAAAATGTGCATATATTATATTTTGAAACCCTCACAACAAATAGGTTGGGTGTTATTATTATTATTATTTTTTTTTACCAAAGAAAAAGTGTAAGGAAAAGAGGATAAATTGTTAATTGTCCAAAACTTTATAACTGGGAATTGAAAAATATAGATTAGGATTCAAGATCATCTGATTCTACTACTCAGAAGAGCACACTGCACCTTCATTTTATGCCTAACATTTCTGAAAATATATATTTCACAATAGTTAATTTCAGGAGTACTTTTTAAAGATCATTTATTTCTTTAAAATCATATAATCTACAGTTGAAAATGCTAAGCCTCTTCAAATAATTTAGTTCTTGGTAAAAAAAAAAAAAAATCAAAGTACTAGTTACTGTATAGTACAGAGAAAAACAATGATATTGTAGGTTCACCAATTTTTTAATTTAACAAATCATATATTAACCAACATATAAGGTTTTATTCCTTTGTAGTTGACTTTATTTACAAACACACATAAACTTTGTCTACACTGAAGAATATTTCAGAGAATTTAAAACTAATTAGAATTTTAATATATTTTTCAAAGTAGTTAATGGCATTAAAAATATGAACTGACCATTTTCTTGACCTAAGAACAAATCAATGGACCCAAAAGAAGATGCAATATTGTGTTATATACACACCTGAGACTTTTGTTGTGCTTTCTAAAATTATTTGTTAGGGTCCATCAGACCAGTTAGAAATAGGTAATGTAGATTTTAACCTATATGCCATAACAACTTTTTTGTATATCTTATAAAAATCATTTTTTAAGGAAAAAAACTGAGGAATTTCTGTAGATGTTCCAGTAATTTTCCACCTAATAATACAAAGAAAAATTGGAAAAGTCATTACAAATGGAAATCTTGAATCCTCATCTAGGAAAGTATTAATGCAACCAATTTGTGTAAGGCAGAGATTTCAAACTCAAATTTTTTAGAGGCTAAGGAGGCAGTGAAAATATGGGTTGTATATAAGAATATAAATGACTACTAATAGTCTTATTGCTATGGGAATAATACCGATGGTGAAACTCCTGGGAATGATGTGAAGATCCAGCCAATTATTTTTATTCATGAATGCAACTAAATCTGATTTTGAGAGAGAATTTTAAAGGCCAACATTTTCATTAATTTTAAAATTTTATTTTTAAATAATAGCAATAAATGCACATGTTGAGGATCTTGTAGATCAACACCTTCTGGGTCAAATCACTCCCATATTCTTCCAAATATTTCTCTAGATAAGTTGATCTAGCTTATATATAGAATATGTAATCATATCTATCTGTCTGTATAGCTATCTACCTATTTATCTATGTGTATGCTAATGAGAGCTAATCATGCACATATTTTTCCAACTTTACTTTTAGTGACATTACATTGGTAGCTTTAGATTAGCCATGGTGAAAGTGTTTACAATAAACAAATACTACAAATCTTTTTTTCTCTTCTCCTTCTCATTATTTATTTTCCAGGGAGCTGGTTTACCAGCACACACTGTTATGAATTCGGTATGGCCTAGAGAGTGCCAAATAGTGACATTTGTTATAAATGATGAAGTCAGCATGCTGCTAATTTGTTTGAATTGCGTGTTAGTAAGAAGCATATGTATCACTGCGTGTTAGTAAGAAGCATATGTATCACAAGTAAAAAAATCAGATTATCATAAATAAAACAAGAGAATTCATAATGTGAATACGGAATGGAATTGAGAAAATTTAGGTAATAAGTTGTATTGGATGGGTGAGGTGGGATACGACCTCAGTCTGTTCTAAAATCACACTATTTCTCCATTAATGGTATTGAAGAGTAAAGGGAAAACTTCTTTCTCGGTTTTTTATTATACATATAAAGCACAAGTCAAGACACTGAATAGTCTGTGTTCAGTCCCACCATAGCCCTTTGGATCAATCAATAAAACAAGTAGATGAAAATGTGTGATCAAGTAGATAAAGATGTATGGCTAGAAAGACTTGGATGACATGGAAACTGCCCAATGCACAGCTATTTGCAATCTTATTAGAATATGGTCAGAGTAACAAAGGGGCAGTTTCTAAATAAAAATAACAGTTTCTTTTATAAGAAAATGTTGGGAAGAGAAGGAGAAGATAAACAGAAAAAACAAGACAACACAAAAATATTTTACAAATGGGCTTTTTTTTTTAATTGAGAAGGTGGTATAAATATTCCAATTATACATCTCCTATTTTTTATTCCTAGTGATATACAGGTGGGAGTGCAGAGGAAGTCAATCAGAGAAAGATGTTACCTATTTAACACACAAAAATTTTTCTCCTTTGTATTTGTCAGGGTTCTCAAGAAAAATAGAATCGATTGTGTGTGTTTGTGTGTATGTGTATGTGTGTGAGTGTGTGTGTGTGTGTGTAACGAGAGAGGGGAGGGAAGAAAAAGAGAAGGGGATGAGATTTATTATTTTAAAAAATGGGCTCACATGATAATGGAAACTGACAAGTCCCAAGATCTGCAATTGGCCGGCTGGAGATAGAAGAGAGCTAATGGTATAAATTCCAATCGTAGAACTAGCACAATCAAGACTAAAGAAGAGCTGATGTTTCAGCTTGAGCCTGAAGGTAGAAAAGACTTATTATACAGCTTGTAGAGTAAGGTAGAAGGAACTTCCCTGTATTTGTGGAATAGTTCGCATTTTTGTTCTATTAAAGCCTTCAACTAATTAGTAAAAGCTATTCACATGAGAATGTCAATCTGCTTTACTCAAACTACTGATTAAATGTTATTTTATCCAAACACTCTCTCTCTCTCTCTCTCTCTCACACACACACACACACACACACACACACACACACACACCAGAATAATGTTTAACCAAATATCTAGATATCCCATGGCCTAGTCAAGTTGACACATAAAATAATCCATCACAATTATTTTGGCAGTAATATTTTTCCCCCCACTTTTTTTGGCCAAAGTTAATGATCATATACTAATTAGAGAGGGAACACTTGAACTTAACCCCCTCAAATAATTTTTAAAAAATAGTTTTGTGGTGTAAAAAATGTAAAACTGAGTAGCAACTGAGTATTTGAAATGTTTACATAAAATATTTATGCTGAAATCTATCTCTTTGGTTTTGAGAATAGCCTTGGCTCACTAATAAAACTAATAATAATGTTTAGTCAAAACTGCATTGGGCAACATAATTTTATAAAGTGCTTTTAAATTATGAAACCTGAAATACAAAGCAAGCTATATCTGAATTAAAAGACTTTTCTCTATAAAATATACATGATAAACATGAGAGTGCACAAATGCCAACAAAAATATTTGCATTTTGATTAACCTGCCTTCTGATCAACATTTCCTTCATCATTCAGTAAATGAGAGATTAGAAGCACAAAGAAGAATAAAGGCTGCTGAGGTTGTCACAGAACTGAGTCTGTATTCAGTTATCCCAGTAATTATTTTTCCCCATTTTATAATATATTTAACAGAAGAGGCCAGTTTTATAAGTAAATAAATATGTATATATATTTTTCACCATGGAATACATTATAGTTGTATAACCAAAAATTGGCTAAATCTATAAGTGTAACATTTTGCTTATGAGCACATAAGCAAAGTGAAATGAAGGGTTGAAGAATCCCAAGTTTATTCAGGCTGTGTAGATGAACAATGCTGAAAAGTCAGGCACTCATATGTCAATCTATTCCATAAGAAGGTGTTTTTTTTTATATCAAAATTACCTTTATTATTACTTCAGTTCTTTGCTTTCTTGTTACCTGTGAAGGCATAGTCTCAATGTATTTTATGCCACATCACATCCATAGCTTTTAAAGACTCACTGTCAGGTTTAATATGCTTAGTTTACTATGCTAGAATTTTGCAAATTTTATTTGCCATAAATATCAGCTTTTACATCTTTTACATCTCTCATATCAGCTATGCGTCAGGATAAACATCACGACATAAAAGAGCAGAAGGCACAGTTAAGATAGAATCATTATGCAAATAGGTTATGGCATGCTTTATATGAGAATTGCTTCCCTAAAGAGACCTAATGGGATGACTGACCTATAAAGCATTTAATTTGTTGTTAGTATTTCATTTAATTGTCTTGTAGTTCCTGTAGGAACAAAACTTTTAAGTGTAAAAACTTCTAAATGACAAAATGGTTATTTTTTTTTCCTGTAAATAACAGGTTCCCACACTATCGTACACAAAATTGTACAGTATCATTTCATAGATGTTTCTCTGATATGGTTTTTAAATCTGAGATAATAAAAGGATCTAGTGTAGTTATATAAATCATTTCTTAACCTGTAAGAGCTTGTTATAGGAAATGTATGCCTTGCTGATAAGCATACGATCTTATTCTATATTCACAAAATAGAAAAGAATAAGAACGTAAAGAGGATATTATTCTTCATTAAAAGTATAATTTTTTAACATTATTATAGAAAGACTTCTGCAGTATACAATCTGTATTCTAACATTTGACAATGAATAAGATGTCAAATATGTCAAAGGCTAGCAATGCTCATTTTTAACTGTTAAAAAAATTTTTTAAGGGTGGTAAATGTATTTTCACACACTTTGTCTATACATACTTTGAACTATTTACATTATTCTCAGAAATATTTTAGCTTGTAACTCAATGGTTCTCAAACTTATTTGCACACTGGAGTCATCCAGACAGCATCAAAAATACTGACATCTGTGTCACATCTCAAATGAGTAAGGTCTGGAATGTAGTCTGGACTTTGAACTTTTAGAAAGACACCCAGGTTACTCAAATGTGCAGAAAAGATTGGGAAAAACTAATGTCAAATAGTAGTAATTACTAAAACCCAGGTTCTTTACTACGGGTTCAAAATTAGAGAACTAAGCAGTAATTAAATAATTGCTGATTGGTTAAGACAACTTATCAGGCATTACTAGTAGTTTTAGATATTAATGAATAACACACATGTGCACACACACACACAACTTTTTTTTTTTTTGAGTTGGAGTCTCACTCTGTCGCCCAGGCTGGAGTGCAGTGGCACACTCACGGCCACCCCAGCTTTGACTTGCTGGGCTCCGGAGAGCCTTCCACCTCAGCCTTCCAAGTAGCGGGAACTACAGACACGTGCTATCACGCTCAGCTAATTTTTTAAATTTATTGTAGAGATGAGATCTCACCAAGTTGCCTGGGCTGGTCTCGAACCCGCGGGCTCAGGCAATCCACTCGCCTTGGCCTCCCAAAGTGCTGGGATTACAGGCTGAGCCACCAAGTCCGGTCACACACAACTTTTAAAAAACATTTTGACAAGGAAAATAACCGCTTTAATTTTTAAAAAATCATATAAATATAGTAGACTAGCTAGTTCAATTAGATAAATAAATTTCTCAAGAATCATTTGCTGCTTCCAGAGTTAAATGGGTTTTATTCCATTTTATAAATAAATAAATCAGTAAGAAAATAGTCACATTAAGAAATGCTAAGTAATAAGAATACTTTAAAGCTATATAATATAAATTAAAGGGAAATTTTTGGGGTTTTTTTGTTTGTTTGTTTGTTTTCTGATAGCCACTGTTATTAATGTTTGCCAACAGCTCATATGTGGAACAAAGTACCCAATTCTGAACGGATTTGGAAGAGAGTAGTAATAGATGTACCTGAAATCTTTTACTGAGGTATGTGAGCATTAAATATGGCAGATACGGTGGCAGAGTTGCTATCATGAACTCTGGGATAATGTTAGAAAAAGCCTAGCAACTACCAATATTTCAAGACATACAAAAGTTATAAACAAATATGAAAATTATGAATTAATTCAGGTTTAGGAAAAAAAGCCATCAGGGATCTGGATATCTCAAATATTACTAGTTACTTGGTCACATTTAGGTGTGCAACTGTATTCGTTTGCCTGGAACTAGAGTTAACCAGGAAAAGTATTTTCAGTGTTAAATTTGGGACAGTCTTGCCAGTCTTACACACACACACACACACACACACACACACACACACACACACAGAGTCAACGTAAAATATTTCCAAAAATTGTATTGCTCTTTCAAAGTACACATTCTTTTAAAAATAAATTTTAAATTGTAAAATAGGTTAGGTTCACAGAGAAATTGCAAGTATAGTATAGAGAGGAAAATATCTCTTTTACCTGACACTCAGTTTTTCTTATTGAAAATGTCTTATGTGGGGAACCAGTATCAGAGTAACAAAATCTAACTTGTGATTCTATAATTGACAATTTTTGGAAGCTAAGTGTAGAAAATTTTGAGAATTAGAAAATCCAGGAGGACCAAGTCTAGAAGAAAAAGGGGAGAGAATACTTTTGTAGTACTTCCAGGAACCCTACCAAATTCTCAAAAGGATTACTGGAGAAAAATATCTTCTTGATTTCAGCAGAGGGTAGGCATTTTGAAGTGTACCCAGAGTATTCTATTTGTCGTAACAAGGCCTGCCCTATAAATAAACTATTTTACCAAATCCTAGCTTACTGGGATTTGTCACAGCAAAGCTGATATGGGAGAAAGAAAATACTCAATTTTAATTCACTCTAGCCTTCCACATGGATACCCAAATACATATCCCTCTAGTCATCTGGTCCCTTCCTTAAGTAGGAGGAGGAGAATCTTGAGAAGCACTGGGAAAGGTCACAGCCTAGGGACACAGTCTCATTAAAAGACTGAGACTGATCAGAAGACTGTAAAATGCTTCCTTTCCCCAAACCCCTTATCACCCCATCACTAAAAGCCTATTTACTGGAGTTCCTTTTAGCCAGTGCATCATGCTTGGTTCTGAACAGAAAATTAAAAGGCATATTCAAAGGCACAAATCACAGTGTGAAGAGAGAACAAGCATCACAACCAGACTCAGCTATAGCAAGGGTGTCAAAGTTATTGCCAGAAATTTAAACACAACTATGATAAGAGTTCTAACGAAAAAAGTAGACAACATATAGGAGCAGATGTATAATGTAAGCAGATAGAAATTCTTAAAAAAATAATGAAAACAAATGCTAGAAATGTAAAACACATAATAGCAATACATGATCCTTTGATAAACTCGCTAATAGACTTGATATGGCTGAACAAAGAATCAGATAACTTGATGATATGTCAACAAAAACTTTCAAAACTGAAAAGCAAAGGAAAAAAAGGCTAAAAAAGTCAAAGAGAATATCCAATAAATGTGGGACAACTGCAAAAGGTGGGGCATGTGAAATAGAAATACCAGAAGAAAAAGAAAGAAAAGAACAAAATAAATACTTAAAGGCCCAAGACTTTCCCAAAATTAATGTCAGATAAAGAACTGTATATTCAAGAAACTCAGAGTACACTAAGTACAGTTCCAAAAACTACACTGAGACATATCATACTCAAACTTCACGAAAAAAGACAAAGAAAAAAAGTTGAAATGAGTCACATTGGGAGAAAATACCTTACCTATAGAGGAGTAAAGAGAAAATTTACATGAGAATTCTCCTTAGAAATTATATAAACAGAAGGGAGTAAAATATTTTAAATATTGAAAGAAAAACATACCAATCTAGAATTCTGTGTGCTAAAAATATTATTCTTCAAAAGTGAAGAAAAAAATAACGATTTTCTTAAACAAAAATTGAAAAAATGTGCCATTTGTCTAGTTTAAAACAAATGCTAAAAATAGTTCTTCTTGAAGAAAAAATTGACATAGGTTATTACTCAGATTTACAGAAAAATAAAAGTACTAGAGAAGGCAAATTAAAAACTGTTATTTTTCTTATTTCTATCTAGCATACAGTAGTGTGTTTAAAAAACAGTAGCAATATATTTAATGATTATATCTTATGGATAAGTGAAATACATAATGGCAGTGATATGAAGGTAGGAGAAAGGAATTGGGAATACATTGTTATAAGGCCATTGTTCTGCCCAAAAAGTCATAGAGTCTTATTTGAAAGTGAACTAATTGTAAATATATATTTCACATTCTAGGTTAACTGTCAAATAAGTTAAAAAAGGAAGTATAATTAATATGTTAAGAGACGAGAAAAAAATTGTAGCATCATACAAAATGCTCAATTAAAACCTGAGAAATCAGAAAAAAAGTGGAAGAGAAAACAAGAACCCCTCCGAAAAAAGGACAACAAATGTAAAACATTAACAAATATGGCAGATATTAATCCAACTGTATAATAAACACTTTACACTTCAGTGGTCTAAATAAATTAATTAAAAGACAGTGATTATCAGAGTAGGTTAGGAAACAATACCCAACTAAAAGTTGTCTACAAGAAATCTACTTCAAATATAAAGACACATACAAATTAAAAATAAAGGGATAAAGGAAGATATACTATGCTAGCTGTAATCAGAAGATAATTGACCCCTCTTACCTCTGCTTTTCAATATCCTACTCAAAGTCCTACATAATACAGTAAAGATTAGAAATGAAAATAAAAGGTATACAGATTGAGAAGGACAAAATAAATTGTCTTTGTTTAAGATGGCATAACTGTCTGTATAGAAATACAAAAAATATCATCATAAATTTCCTGAAACTACAGAGCATTTATAGTAAGGTTCTAAGATACATGATTAATATACAAAAGTCAACCACTTTCTTATATACTAGCAATAAAGAAATGGGATCTACAAATAAAAACACATTACAATTTACGTTAGAATTCCTCAAAATGCTAAAATAAATGTTTAGGTAAAATCTCTCAAAATATGTAAAAAAAATCTATATGAAGAGAACTAAAAAATTCTGATGAAAGATATCAAGTAAGAAGAAACAAAACTAGAGAAGTATTACATGTTAATTGATAAATAAGACTCAATGTTGTCAAAATGTCAGTTCTTACCAATTTGATTTGTAGATTAAATGCAATCCTGATCAAAACACCAGCAAGTTATCTTGTTCATAGTAGCAAACTGATATTAACTTTATATAGAGAAGTAAAACACCCAGAATAGCAACTTAATGTTGAAAGAAAAGAACAGGGCAACCCCCTTTGGTCCCCTCCACTGTGGGAGCTTTTCTGTCCTGTCAATAAATCCTGCTCTCTCAAAAAAAAAAAAAAAAAAAGAAAGAGAGAAAGAAAAGAACAAAATCAGAGAACTGACATTACTCAACTTCAAGATTTAACATAATCATAAAACTACAGTAATAAAGATGGCATGGTATTGGTAAAAGAATAGACAAGTAGATCAATGAAACAGAATAGGGGGCCCAGAAATAGACCTATTTATGTGAGTCTATTCTTTTATTTACATATAGCCAATTGATCTTTGACAAAGGAGCAAAGGCAATACAATGAAGAAAATAAAGTTTTTTAAAGCAAAATACATGGGAGAAACTGGACATCCACATACAAAAAATAAATCTAGGCTCAGATCATATAGCTTTCACAAAAATTAACTCACAATGAATTACTTACTTGCATGTAAAGTGCAAATCTATAAAACTCTTAGAAAATAACATAGAAGAAAATGCAGGTGACCTCGAGTGTGGCAATAATTTTTTAGATAAAACATAAAAGGCATAGCCAATGGGATAAATAATTGATAAGCGAACCTTAATTAAAGGTACAAACCTCTGCTTTGTGAAAGACAATGTCAAGAAAATGAGAGGACAAGCTATTAAGAAAACATATTTCCAAAAGACATATCTGATAAAAGACTGCAAAATATAAAAGGTACAGTTAAAACCCAGCAATGATAAAATGAATAATCTGATTTTTAAAATGAGTAAAACTGACTTGCAATTATGCTATGAGGCTATAGTAACCAAAACAGCATGGTACTGGTACAAAGGCAGAAACATGGATCAATAGAAAATAGAGACTTCAGAAATAAACCCAAACACCTGTGACCAACTGATCTACAACAAAGTACATAAAAATATACACTGAAGAAAGATCACTCTATTCAATAAATAGTGCTGGGAAAATTAGATAGCCACTGCAGAAGAATGAAATTGGATCCCTATCTTCCACCATATATAAAAATTAACTCAAGATGAAGTAAAAACTTGAAACCATAAAAATTCTAGAAGAAAACCTAGGAACAACTTTTCTGGACAAAGGCCTAGGCAAACAATTTATGAGTAACACCCCAAAAGTAAGTGCAGCAAAAACAAAAATAAATAAGCTTTAAACTAAAAAGCTTCTGCACAGCAAAAGAAATAATCAACAGAGCAAAACTTATAGAGTTGGAGAAGATATTTGCAAACTATGCATCCAACAAAGGACTAATATCCAAAGTCCACAAGAGCTCAAACAAATAAACAAGAAAACAAAACAGGCAAACAAACAAATAAAACTCAGAAGGTGGAGGGTGGGAAGTGGGTGAGGGATAAAAATTTACCTATCAGGTACAAAGAGCACTAGTAGAGGTGACAGGTACATTTAAAGTCCAGACTTCTTTACTACTATACAATACATTATGCAACCAAAACCCACTTGTACCCTTGAAGCTAGTGAAATATTTTTAATTGGTAAAATACTTGAACAGACACTTCATGGAAATGAATATAAAGATGATAAGTAAGCATATGAAAAGGTGATCAATATCATATGTCATTAGGGAACTGCAAATTAAAACTACAGTGAGATACAACTACATATCTATTAGAATGGCAAAAATTCAAAGCACTAATAACCCCAAACGCTGATGAGGATGCGAAAAAAAAGGGACTCACTTTCATTACTAGTATAGAATGGGATAGCCATTTCAGAAGACATCTTGGTAGTTTTTTACAAAACAAAACATACTCTCACCATACTATGCAGAACTCATACTTCTTGTTATTTACCCAAATGAGCTGTAAACTCATCTCCACACAAAAACCTGCACACACATATAGCAGCTTCATCTTCAGTGCTAACACTTGAAAATGACCAAGGTGTCTTTCAATCAATGAATAAGTTGACTATGGTACATCCAGACAATGGAGTATTAATCAATGCTAAAAAAGAAATAAGATATAAAGCTATAGGACATGGAGGAAACTTAAATATATATTACTAAGTGAAAGAAGAAAAGTTTCTGTACTGCATTTTCCCAACTCTGGGAAAGCCAAAACTATGAAGACATTTAAAAAAAAAATCAATAGTTCCTGGGGAAGGGAGGAAATAGAGCACAGAAGACTTTTTTAGGAAAGTAAAAATACTCTGTATGAGACTACAATTGTGATACATGTCATTATACATTTGTCAAGACCCACAGAAAGTACAACACAAATTGTGAACACCTAAAGTAAACTATGGACTTTGGGAGGTAATGTTTCATTAACTGTACCAAATATACTATTGTGGTGCAGGATGTAAATAGTGGGGCAGGTTACATGTTTAGAGATAGGTGATATATAGAAACATATTATACATTCTACTAAATTTTGCTCTGAATCTAAGCTTCTCTAAAAATAAAGTTCGTCAATGAAAAAATAAAGAAAGCTAAAGGAGCTATTATATCAATTTAAGACAGAAAAGATTTCAGAGCAAGGAAATTTATCAGGGATAAAGAAGGGCATTACATAATGATGAAGGGATCAATTCTTGAAGAAGACATAACAGGTCTTAATATGTATATGTCAAAATACACCACACAAAAGCAGACAAAAATACAAGGCGAAATAGACAAATCCACTATTATAGTTGGATACTTTACCACCTCTCTGTCAATAATTGACAGATTCAGGAGGCAAAGAATCAGAAGGACATAACTGATCTTTGATAGAACCATCAAAGAACTAACAATACCTGACTTTTAGATGTAATGTAAAGCTACAATAATCAAGATAGTGTGGTATTGGGAGAAAAAAATAGACTGATGAAACAGAATACAGACCCCAGAAATAGACACACATAAATATAACTCAAAATGGATTATACACTCAAATGTAAAGCGCAAAATTCCTAGAAGATAGCATAGATGAAAATCTAGATGGCTTTCGTTTTGATTATGACTCTTTTTAAATATAATACCAAAGGCATGATCCATGAGATGCATAAATGATAAATTAAACTGCATTAAAATAAAAACTTTAACACAGTGAAAGACACCATTAATATAATAAGGCGACAAGCCACAGACCAGAAGAAAATATGTGCAGAAGAAATACCTGCACATAATCTTTATAACCGTTTTATTTATAATTGTCAAAATATGTAATCGACCAATATGTGCTTCCATAGGTGAGTGGATAAATAAACTGGTACATATATACAATAGAATATTACTCAGCAGCTAAATAGAAAAGATCTACGAGGCTATGAAGATAAAGAAAGACTCTTAAATGCATATTACTAAGAGAAATAAGCCAATCTGAAACATCATACCATGTGATTCCAGCTATTATATCTTGGAGAAGGCAAGACTATAGAAATAGCAAAAATACCAGTGATTGCCAGGTTTAGGAGACAGGCAGGAATGCACGAACAGAAGATTTTTTTTAGGACACACTAAATGATATATTGATGTAGTAGTTATGTATGAAATTTTACTTTTTGTTTTCTATGTGGCTGATGTCTTTTTTTCTACTTTTCTTTTGCTGTGTATTTTGCATTAATTGAATATTGTGTAATGTATCATTTTAACTTATTTAATGACATTTTCACTGTATTTCTTGTTTAATTTTATTATTGATTACCCTAGAGCTTACCATATTCATCTTAATTTGTCAGAACACAGCTTCAGATTTATACTAGCTTAATTCTAGAGTTATATGAAAACACTGCAACAATGTAACTCTATTCTTTTCCCCCCTTTTGGGGGTATTGATTATTATCATATTATAATCATAAATGTTTTAAACCCAACAATGCATAGTTAAAATTATTGCTTTATATTATTTTACTTTTTTTAAAAGAAGCAGAATGAAGATAGCAGAGCGAGTGTATATTTACACCTTTTGTTATATTGTTATTTCCTCAGCCCAACATAACCTTGCTCCCACCCACCTCATTTGTGATATGTTTGGCAAACATATTATATTTTTTTATGTTACATGTTCAATAATATATTTTAATTCATATGGTTGTTTTAAAATTAATTGAGAAAAAAGAATAAGAAAGTTGTGTTTATACTGCCTTTTATAAGTATATAATTACTGTTACCTATGCTCTTTTAAAAAAAGTTAATTTATATTGTTATTTTTTATGTGATTTTCTTTCAGCATAAAGAAATTACGTTAGTATTTTTTGAAAGGTGAGTTTGGTAGCAACACATTCTTTCAATTAGTATCTGGAATTACCTTTATTTTGTCTTTATGAAAATCTACTCTTGGTTTACTGGCTTTTTTCTTTGTGTATGTTGATTTTGTTATTACTCAACCTTTTTAACTCTACTGTTTCTGCTAAATATTCAGCTGTTTGTCTTGTTGATGCCCCCTATAAGTGATGAGTCATTTTCTCTTGCTGTGGTCAACATTTTGTCCTTGTCTTTGAGTTTCCAAAATTTTTACTATGAGTTTTTTTTTTTTAATTTGTCTTTCTTAGAGTTGGTTGATATTCCTGGAGAGGTAGTTTAGTGTTTTTTAGTAAATTTGAGACATTTCAGCCACTAATCCTTCCATTTTTTATTTTGTCCTTTCTATCTTTTCTCTTCTGTTTCTCCCTTTGTATGTATATCGATCACTTAATAGTGTTACACATTTTACTGAAGCTCTGTTATTCTTTCTTCATTTTGTTTCTCTCTCTGCTTATTTGGATTACAGAATCTCAGTTTATGCCCTCAACTTTCTAATTCTTCCTTTTGCCAATTTAAGTCAACTGTTGAACTTTTTAATTGGATTGTTATATCAGTTGTTTTACTTTTCAGTTTTAGAATCTCCATTTGGTTTTTTTTATTGTGCATTTCTTGATATTCTCTACTTGTACAGCATTGACATTGTCATCAAAGCCTTACTTCAGTAATCATGGTTTTCTTTAGTTCTTTGAACATATATATAATAGCTGATTTGAAAACTGTTAAATCTGACATAATTATATGCTGTTTCTCCTGTTTACCTCCTCCCTTTAATGTGTCTTATTTTGCTGTTTCTTTACATATCTTGCAATTTTTTTGGTTAGAAATTGGTCATTTTAAAGAAAATATTATTGCAACTTTGGGTGTTGGTCTTCCCCACTACAGGAATTGTAATTTTTATTTGCTTCTTAATTTGTTTACAGATTCTTTGGATTACTTTAGTAACATCTGAGGAATCCAGCTCCTGGCTAAAATCTCTGTGTGATTTTTTAAAGCCCTATGATAGGTAAATACAAAGTCTTTAACTGCCAAACCTCACTGGACGATGCTGTCCTTCCCAAGCCAGACTTTGAGCACAGCAAGTGAGTTGCAATCTCTGAAGAGTTTTAGTGAAAGATGCAGCCCCCCTTAGGGTAGCCATGCTCTAAAATATATTTGCTTTTTTTTTTTTTTTTGAGTTGGAGTCTCACTTTGTCGCCCAGACTGGAGTGCAGTGGTCGCTCCCGGCCACCGCAGCCTCGACCTGCTGGGCTCTGGTGATCCTTCCACCTCAGTCTTCCAAGTAGCTGGAACTACAGGTGCACGCTACCACACCCGACCAATGTTTTGATTTATTGTAGAGACGAGGTCTCGCCAAGTTGCCCAGGCGGGTCTCGAACCCGCAGGCTCAGGCAATCCACTCATCTCAGCCTATATTTGCATTTTTAACCCAAGCTTCTCTATCCCTGAATCTGTTTACTTGTGACCTACTGCTAAGGTATTCTTCAGGTATGTCAATCAAGGCCTCCTTATGGGGAGAAGAAGAGAGAAAGCTTGAATATACTTTTCTCTAATACAACTCAGTGCTTGTTACTTTTTTCACTTCAACCATCCCCTTCCCTGTTCCAGGATCCATAAAACTGCAGCAACCTTTAATTTTCAGCTCCCTTGACAGTGAGATGACTTGGCTTCAAAATAGTATGTCGTTTCATGTGGGAAAACTGAATAGAGGAAGTCAGCACATTTTCTGATTTTAGTCTCTTGCTTCTCAAATTGCAGTACATGATTAAAGACCTAATTGTTACATTTATGTTTGGTTTGTTGCTTAAACTGGTTACTTGGGCCCCTGTATGCTAAGCACTCTCACTGTCTCCAGCTTAGCTGAGTTCCTGATAAAGTCTCATTATCACCTCATCCACCAATATTACAGTGGTAAGCCTCTGATGTTGCTTTTTGGTGGAGGGTGGTTTATAATGGTCCCATATCAGATGAGCTTTGTTCCTTTTGTTGAGGATTGTTTCGGCTATTTGTGCTCTTTTTTGTTTCCATATGAATTTCTGTATTGTCTTTTCTAGGTCTGTGAAAAATGATGATGGCAATTTGATAAAGATTGCATTCAATCTGTAGATTGCCTTGGGTAGGATGGATGCCTTGACAATACTGATTCTTCTAACCCATGAACATGGAATATTTTTCATTTGTTTGTATCATCCTTGATTTCCTTGAGCAGTGTTTTGTATTTCTCTTTGTAAAGTTTTTTTTTCCTTATTTGGCTAAAGAATGCTAAAGTATTTCTTTTTTTTTTTTTTTTTTGTGGTTATTGTGAATTGCAATGTGTTTTTTATTTGATTCTCAGCCGGCTTGTTGTTCATGTATCAAAATGAAACTGTTTTGCATTGATTTTGAATCCTGAGACATGGCAAGCATTTTTTTGTCAAACTTTCTAGGGTTTTCTTGGTGTAGAACCATATCATCTACAAAGAGGGATAACTTATCTGCCTCGTTTTCTTTTTTGGATACCCTTGATTTCTTTCTGCTTAATTGCTCTAGCTGGAACTTCCAGTACTATGCTGAATAGGAGGGATGAGAGTGAGCATCCTTGTCTTGTTCCACTTCTTAGGGGGAATGCTTCCAGCTTCTGCCCATTAAGCATGATGTAGATTTCTAGAATCTTGTTGAGAATTTTTGTGTCTGTGTTCATCAGGAAAATTGGCCTGAAATTCTCTTTCACTTTAAAAAATGTTAAAGTTAAGTCAGAACCTATATTGTAGGGCACAACAATCAATCAGTGTCCTTCTAAAAATCTTTTCATTATATAAAATTTTTAGTATGTAAATATATATGTATATATACTTAAATAATGTCTAATTAGATCAAATCATGAAAATTTGTTTAAACATATATATGCACAATTTATCTATTTATTATATTAAATATTATATATATTTCATTTAATTAACTTTTATATTTTTTTGTCTGTATCTTTATCTAGTAACTAGTGCTTTGTTTTGAAATTAGTAAGCAATGTAAAGCTAGCATTATGTTTGCTACTGTTAGATCTGGTGTTTGCTCAGTACTTAAAGCTCATTTTTTTGTTCTTTGAACTTGTAGCTATGCAAAGCTGTATTCTTTTTTCTTTCTGTTATTTATTTATTTATTTTTAGGCTTTTAGTCTCCTGAAGTCTTAGTTATTAGTTTCTGTCTCTGGTTGATTAGAAGAAAAAGAAGACGAAAAGGAAGGGATCTGGTGTCTCTAGGCAGTAGACTCTTCCTGGAATGGGCCTAAACTGCAGGATAATAAGTCCTTTTCTCATTTTTTTTAAGTAAAATCTCTAAAATGGCTTGTATTTCTAGGTGGCTAATTTTTTTACCACTTCTTTTGGATGTTTACCTGACAAAGTTCTGATGATCTTTAGTGACCCGTGTTGAGAGTTGTGACCTCTATTTGTGATTCCCACTGACACCATTTCTAGGCAGCTAACTCTATCTCTAATGTTCAATCAATCTCATTAGGGTTGAGGGAGGAAGAGGAATAAAAGAAAGGGAAGGCAGCAACATAGGGATCTCAGATTCCCGCAACACCATTGCCCAGTGAGATGTCATTATCTTAGGCTGAATTTGTAGGATATAGACTAATTCCAGGCCAGTGTCCAGCCTTAAGGTATAAACTAAAGCAAATTTGTAGCAATACCACACTTTGTTAAGACACATGAAAGAAATAACTCGCCATCTAATAGACTCTTTAAGCTGCAAAATCATTGTCCTGAGAAGAATAAGTCATGGATCCACAGAAATGTGAAATGCCCTAATGTAGCTGTAATTAAAAATATAGAGAGGCATGTCTCTAAATAAACATGAGGGTGGCATCTGGCACATGGAGTGGGCTGGAATCAAATACATAGAAAACTTATAATGTTCTTAAGAATATTTAATTGACAAAAGTGCTGCTATCATGGACTAAATGGAACCGAGATTGTTTAATGTATAAATTTACTTTTTGACCACCAAATGGCAGAAAACAGACTATAAAAGATGCTCTGTCATCAGAAAAGGTATATATATTACTTTCTTCTTGGAAAGTGAAAAAGTATGATGGAAAAGAAAAACTTCCCAGATGATGGAGCCATGAGTCGTGGGGAAAAAACGACTAGGGAGGAGGAGACACTTATAAAAGCAGAACCAGGAACCAATCAAAAGATATTATCTACTCTCTCATTGAAAAAATAAAAATAAAATAAATACATGACAAAATTTGCTAACCAGGCTGTTATATTGGTATGGAAAAGCTACATAACTTTGATTTTTCCCCCTTTTGAATGGTAATGCTTAGTAAAGTTTTCTTACCTGTGTGTTATACCACCATATGCAGCAGGCACATAAGGAAGAAGGCATGGCATATTTTCTCATGAATATTGGTGATCAATTTAATAAACTATCATAAGTTGCATTAATATTTCTAACTATTTGTTTCTTTTTGCTTCCATGTCCATTTGACATGTGACCTAACAGTTTCTTCCACATAAGACTCCATTTTAGATTCAAATATACCAGGAAAATGTGATAATGTGCAATTGCAAAGACTAGGCCCTGAAAATAATGTATATGCATTTGCTTATGTTCTCCTACCTTTGCCATTGTCATGAAAAGAATGGTCTTGGGCTAGACTAAAAGTCCTAAGAAGAAGATAAGAGAAACATGAATTAGAGCCATATTACAAAAGCAACTCATATCAACCCCAGCTAACACTCTGATATATAAGCAAGTTCTGTTGATATTATTAAGAACTATCTAACTGTGCACTTAACTGTATCTAACAAATCATAAGCAACGTAAAAATGTGTAAATAAATGCTTTTTATATGCCATTTTGACAATAGCTAAATGACACACAATGAAAAAAAGCTAGCTATGTGCTACTTATCAGAGATGTGCAAAATACAGGCACAAAGAGAAAAAGTTATACTAAGTGAACATTAATCAAATAAAAGCTGTTGTGGGTATAATAAATACAGATGAATTAAACCTAAGACAAAAAGCAACTCATGATAATAAGATATTTTACTATAATAAAGATTAAATAAATCAAAAATATATAACATTATTTGTTTATAGTTTCTAAATAAATGAAGAAAAAATAGAATTAAAAAATAGAAAAAAGTTTATAAACATATTAGGCTTTCTAAAAAATCAAATCTGTCATTAAATAGAAGAACAGAGAAAATATCAGGAAGGGCATATATATTATATATGTTATATATAGTAAACAACTTGATTAACACTGAGACCTAATATATAACTGAATGTCAAATTTCAAATTGCACATTATTTTCAATATCCAAATATATTTACCAAATTTAATCATATTAAATTCCATATAAGTTTTAATAAACTTTATAAGATTGACAATACAGAATATATTCTCTAATCACAGTGCAACTAATCTGAAATCAACAACAAAAATTAAATAGAGCATCTCAAATGTTTGCAGCTAAGCAACACACTCAACAACTTAAAGGATCAAAATGATTACAAGTAAAATTATAAGGTTATTCATATTGAATGGTAGTGAGGGTGCTAAATATCAGTATTTGGTAGATACTGCTAAATCTATGCTTGGTAGGAAGTGTAGTCTATATTTATAGTGTGTGTGTGTGTGTGTGTGTGTGTGTGTGTATGCAACTTATTTTCAGCATATATATAACTTATTTTCAGTATACATATATATAATGCAAGCATCAATATCAAGAAAGGGAAAAGAATAACAATATGCACCAACATTACTGAAATAAAAAGTAATCAATTTTAATTAGCAGAGCCCAAAATAGACATGAATAGTTATGAAAAAATAAACATAATTATTTTTATTTATTTTTATTTATTTATTTTTATTATGGTATTATGGGGATAGATAGGGGTCCTGCTTTAATCTTCTGCATGTGGTCAGCCAGTTTTCCCATCACCATTTACTGAATAGGTTCTCTCCCCAGTGGTAGGTGGTGGAGGATTTGTCTAAATCCATAATTAAGGTTTCCTCATTATAGAATAGCCCAAGGCCTAACACCTTCACTACCGAAGTCTACCATTTAAATAAAAATCAATACCAATTCTACTCAGTCTCTTCAAAAAAATTTAAAAGAAGGGAATATTTCTAAACTCATTATATGAGGCCAGCCCTCCCTCGATACCAAAATTGTACAAGAACACAACAACAAACTACAGGCTAATATTGTTTGTGAATGTAGATGTGAAAATTCCCAACAAAATGCTAGCAAAGAAAATCCACAATCCCACCACAGACTCTTGTAATCCTAGTGGTAGGGAGACCCCTTGAGCCTCAAGGACCTTGAGAACAGCATAGGAAGCTCCATGGAGACCAGGCAATGAGGGAACTCAGAGAGGGAACTCATGCTGGGTGCCCTCACTTTCCAAGTCCTGAGCAGCTTTACAGCAACATGAAGTCCATACTCCACCAGATATCATCTTGCCAAAGGCCTATCAGCTCCTACATGTTCACATTTTTAGAACCCAATGACACTCCTCTTGTCTATTCCAAAGACTGCACTGGAACAGTGCTTGTAGAATCAAGTCAAGTAACAAAGTCCCCAGCACTCTAGTACATGTAGTGACCAGCACTCCAGGGAACAGACAGAGGCAGTGCACTAGGCAGTGTTGTGCCTTTGGAACAAATGGAGTCAAAGTATGCTCTCTTTAGAGCCTGAGAGAGCCACCTGCCTGTGGTGGCTACCATAGGTTCCTGCTTCTGTGCCCCTTCTCAACTGCGGATATTTATGCTACAATTTGTGCCACATTCTAGCCATCCCTAGCAGCAGGGCTATTGTGTACAGGCTCTGCTGCTGCCTGCCACAGCTGGCGTTGAGGACTAAATTGCACACCACTGGTAGTCATCTTCCTCCTTCAGGGCTTTCTCAGCAGGGCTGCTGTGAACTTGCACGTGCTTTCCCCTAGCTGACTCTGAGGCCTCCTCTACTGCCACCACAGCTAGGAGTTAAAATGCAAGCTCACTGGAGCCTGAGAACCACCTGATTGTAGTTGCAGTCACTGTCTTTACTTGTCCCCTGACACCAGAAGCAGGTTGCAGCACCTTGGCATTACCCCCCTGAGAACAGGCTCCCCCACCTCACTGCTGTTGATACTACTACCAACTGAGCACTCAGCCAAGGGGCCTCAGAATGAGCCTTTGCTGTCCAACACAATTAGCACCTGAGCACATCAGTGGAGAACTAAGAACTGGTCCACATGATGTGGCAATTCCCACCTACCAACCCAGTACTCAAGCATACGGTCCAGAAGCCTGGGAATTACCCCACCCAGTCTTCCACCACTGGCATCTGTGTACTCCTCCAACCGGTGGGAAGATGAACTCACCCAGCCTGCCACTAACACTATAGCCATCACCCACCCACATGCATTACCTGGGGGCCTAGGACTGAGCTGCTTAGCACATTGCAGCCACAACAAGGCCTACATAGAGCCCAAGAGCATTGCTGCCACTGCTAGTGCCATGCCACACATGCTACCCCAGGGGAACAAAGCCTGTCCAGTCAATGAGCCAATTGCTGCCACTGTCAGCATCCAAGGAAGCTGCCTGGAGATCAAATAGTTGGCTTGTTTAAACCCACTTAAACCAGCATCTGAATATACTGTCTAGGGACTCAAAGACAAGAATGTTCTGGCTGCTGCTTACCACCACTTGGGCTGTCAGCTGACCCACCTGAGGTACACATATCCAGCAAAACCTCACCACAACTTTCACTAACAATCTCAGAGGAAAGTCTTTCCCTCTGAATGTCAGCAACTGGAAGTAGCAACTGTTAAACCAGCATGTCATGACTGTTCCAAAATAGGGCACTCATATGATATTTATCTATTCTGAAGAAATCACCTGAAGGACAGGTTGGTAAAGACATGTGTTTATTGTTACTTGTGAGAGGGAACCAATGGCAGCTGGTCTATACAAAGCTCTTTGCACCCCAGTAAACTTGGGGAGAGATTGTATATACCTAGCAGGGAAGGGAGTGTGACACAAATAAGAGTATACCCAATGAAGAAGGAGTGACACAAAGGTAATAGTATGATGGACACATAAGCAGGAACCAGAATGTTTACTCTGTTAGCACACATCTTGAGTACACAGGTATGCACTTTCCCAGAACATCTTGATCAGGTACAAGTGGCCTTGTCCAGAGGTCAACTCCCTAGAAAAGGAACAGTCATCAGGGAAGGATGACTGAGGCATGTCTTGGTAACTAACATCTCACCCCTACATCTAGCCACCCCATCCTTACACTATCTTCCAGACAGAAAGGAGATACCTATAGAAACCTAGAATAAACTTACTTTAATGTAGTCTTTTTGCCTCAGCACAGTCATTTTTGCTTAGACTTTACCCCTGATATGCTTTGAATCTGGCACAGGTTAGACAGATAAGATCAATTTCCAATAGGCAGGTTTTAGGAGGCACTCAGATGTTTTAAAATTGTATTTTACTAATTTTAGGGGCAGACCAAGTGGCAGCCTACCCCAATCCCTTGGCAAATTGTCATCAGATGCAAGACCAGGACAGCCCAACCTTTCATTTCATGGTTTAGCATAGTAATCTCTAGGAAACTTTCAGATTCCTTGTCAAGGCAAGGAAAAAGATCACCCTTTGGCTGGCTGAAGATACAATAATGATAATAAGACCACCTTTTAGTCAAGGAACTTATGAATTGAAAATGTCTGACTGGTCTCTTGCAAGAAAAACCCCTCCTGGCCCAAATCTCCAAGTTAGCCTAATCAGTTCCCTGTGACCTTCATGATACAGGACCCCTCCCCCCACCCCCACACACACACACACCATGACAGCAATCATGTGACTAACCCACACATCTGCCTGTAGTCCATCACCTGACATCAGTACCTGCACTTACCTGCTGCTTCCTGGATGAGGAGAAGACCAACACCCAATCACCTTAATGACCTTCCCCCATCAAAAGGAAAGGTTAAAAGTATCCAACCTTGACCAGCCAGTCACCATTGCTAGGCCATTGCCACTGCCATTACTAGGTCATTTCTACCACCATTGTCAGGCCATTGCAGCCATTGCCTTACTAGTCTTTGCTGTGGCCATGTGTTCTTTGAGCTTGACCACCACCATGTTTCCTAAGCTTTGGCCCCCTCTCCTACATTGGAAAGGTGAATCTCTCTTTCTCTAACTTACTTTCTAAATAAACTATATTTTCTAATCTAATTTCTGCACAATTCTTTGCATCCTTCATGCAGCATCGGATCACACACCGGACCGGGGGGGGGGGGGGGGGGGGGGGGGGGGGGGGGGGGGGGGGGGGGGGGGGGGGGGGGGGGGGGGGGGGGGGGGGG
>CAUYQG010216929.1:0-31095 GCA_963574415.1 Tarsius wallacei | reverse complement strand
AAATCTTTTTTTTTTTTTTTTTTTTGAGCCAGGGTCTCACTGTCTCCCAGGTTGGACTGCAGTCATGTAATCCCAGCACACCGCAGCCTCAGCCTCCAGGGCTCAAGCGGTCCTTCCACCTCAGCCTCCTGAGTAGCTGGGACTACAGGTGTGCACCATCTCCATGACTAACTTTTTAAATTTTTTCTTGTGGAGACGAGGTTTTGCTATGTTTCCTAGGCTGGTCTTGAACTCCTGGGCTCAAGCAGTTCTCCTTAGCCTCCCAGAGTGCTGGGATTACAGTCATGAGCCACCACACCTAGCCAAGATTCTTAAGCAGTATTTTATAATAAGGTCTTTATGGCATAAACATAAATTAGTAATTGTTCCCTATTCTAGATAGGAACCAGAGAAATACAAGATAAAATTGGAAGGAGGAAGGGGAGCTATGAAGGAGTATATTTCGTAGTGCTTTATCTTTTACTTTTTGTATTTGATTTTCTAAGAAAACCTGTTTTATCTTTGCAGGGAAGAAAATGAAGAACGAAATTGCTGCTGTCGTCTTCTTTTTTACAAGGCTAGTTCGAAAACACGATAAGTTGAAAAAAGAGGCAGTTGAGAGGTTTGCTGAGAAATTGACTCTGATACTTCAAGAGAAATACAAAAATCACTGGTATCCGGAAAAGCCATCAAAAGGACAGGCCTACAGGTAAAGGGTTAGATTGAACAGTTGTATTGGACTAAGTAAAGGACTGATCAACTCCTGAAGTGGGTGCAAGGCCAGAGGACTGAAGAGTGTCCAGACCATGCCTGTCACTATTTTAGCTGCAAAATACAGAACTCTGAGATGTCTAGGTATTTTCTCCTTATTTAAAAATACAAGTGTTTGTTGGTGGAGTCCTTTCCACTATAGTCTGGAGCTCCTGACTTGAGTGCATTTCTCTGTGTATCACAGGTACTTAGGGGGTTTTGCAGTTCTAGAGGACCCCTAGTCACCCATTAATATGCACAGTAGGAGTTGAAAAAAAATGAGTCTTATCTAAAAGTAAATGACATTCTGTGTGTTTTTTGAAGAATGAAAAGTTTTATGGAAAAAGGGAACTATGATAATTAGACACCTAATATGTTATTGATACAGGAATAACCTCATACTGTGCATAATTCTTTGTGGTACAAGCTAATGTTAACTATTTTGCAGATGGTAACTCACTCTGATCCACACCTGGTAGATACTGCCTCTAGGATTTGAACTCGAGTCTAAATGAACTCAGGTCTTTTGGGCTTTCTGCACAGCACAGTGCTACCACTGCCTTGGCACTGAGAAGAAAATTCTTACTTGCAGCTGTCTTTTGTATTCTAGTTTGAGGTACACTTATAGCTTAAAGTAAAGAAGGGTAGGCTTCTGTAAAACATGTCCTGGCATGCTTACTCCCTAGTATTTGTGTGACCACTTAGGAACCTGGGTTAAGTATGTTTTGCTAAACTCAGCTGTCAAATCTTGCCTTCTTTGTGGATGTGGCCACAAAAAATGAAACAGTTGTGACTGTTGTGACAGTTACACAAATTCTCTTTCATTTGTGCATATTGTCTCAAAGATTCCTCTACAAATCAGCACTTCTGTGCTTTGATATAAGGACTTCCTTTCAGCCACTGAGTTCTTGTAAGTTCAGGACTATTTAAGGAGTCTAGAAAGAAGGTTGAACTATCATGATTTTCTTATTCCTTATTTGCTAATAAAAATTCAAGCAAGTTTGTTCTATTCACAAGAAAAGAATCAAGGTAATTGAGTATTTTCCTTTTCATTTTCAATCTGAAGAAGTTTTCTGGTAAATTGAAAAATATGAATTAAAGTAGAAATGCATGTTAACACAGGCTCAAGTCATTTTTTTAATCTTCTCACTTGAGTCTTAATTTTTTCTGCACATCTTCATTTCTGATAGAGTGAACAGCTTTTGTGAGTTAGAACTGTTGAGGCTTTTTACACTGATCTAATGGACATTGGATAAAGGCTTTTAGAAGTGTCAAGCCACCATATTGTTACTGAAATAGGAGGCACTGTCAAGTATATACTTAAAGATCAGACAGTTTACAATTTCATTTCCATTAATTCTAAAAACTTGAGGAAAAAAGTTGATCAAACAAAGCTAAATTGGCATGTGATCAGAAGAATCATCATTAGGTCATTTTGGCTGTCTTTGAAGTAGTAAACTATTAGACTTAATAGTGGGTCGTTAATATTATAAAAACTAATAGACTATAAAATTAACCAGAGTTATTAGAGACACTTCAATCCATAGAGTGGGTAGAATTTTTTTCTTCCAAAATGTTTATAAATTAAAATTGTTTTTTGCAATATATACAACAAAAATGCTTGTGGAGAGGGGTTTGGCAATATTATAAACATCTGTAAAAATATTCATACCTTTTGAACAGTAAATCTCATAAGAATGTATTCTGGAAGCATAATTAGAAATACAGACAAATACATATTAATACAGATGTTTCTTAGCTTTATGATTGTAAAAAATTGGAAAGAACTATACTGTCAACATTAAGTAAATGATAGACTTTTTATTCAACTTTTAAAATTTTGTTTTTGAAAAATCGTTACAGAAAGTAGTGATAGTATGTAAAATGAGAAAAAAGTATTAAAAACAGTATAAAATATGTAGGTATGCAAAATTTGTTGAAGGAAAGTCTCTGTTTAACCATTTATATTTACAAATAATTTTTAAATTTAGAGCCTACATCACCTTCATTGTAGATAATAAATATACATCTAAGGTATATCTCCTTTACCTGCTTTTAATCCCAGGGCACATGGGATCTTTTTAATTACTCTACACAAACATAAGAATCTGTAGCATATAGGATTATGTCTTTATTTTTTAAATTTATTATAGAGTTGTAGAGGTACAAGTGTGGATTTCCTATATAAGTAAGCTGCATGCAGTGAATTTTGGGCTTCTAGCTGTCCCTCACTCCCTCTGGTAGTGGACCCATTCTGTATAGGAATATGTTTTTAAAAGAACCAAGCAGCATTTTATATACTGTAAGATAATGTCACTGGAACTTTGCTATATTGTTAATGGTGTTAAGATAAGTACAAATAAACAGAAGTGGGTATTGTTAAATAAACAGGCACTTTGGAGTCTGGTTTCCTGGATTTGAACCCTAGATCCATCACTTATTAGCTGTGTGGTCATGGGCAAGTTACTCAAACTCTCTGCCTTCTTTTTTCTTTACTCTGGGGAAAACGGTATCTAACTCACAGGAAAATAAAAGAGTTAACAAATGCACAGCATTTAGGAAACAGTCTATTGCATAGTAAACTTTCAAAAAGTTATTGTTAATATTATTTAGAAACATTCTTAGCTAATGAGGACTTTTTCATTTTTTAAACAAAAATTGAAACTAATAAAATAACTTTCAAAAAAACTTTAAATAGTACATTACTCTTAATGTCATATTTATGGTATAGTTACTCTTTATTAATTAACTTGTATTTCTGTATTTAATAACTGCTGGTCTGAAGAAGAGGTGAAATTACTTAACTAAACTCACCCAGGACCAGTACTGAAACCCAGGTTCTCTTGTATGATTCTTGGTTATGGTCACTAAATACTTTGTATCATAGCTATCATTTCCTTACTTAATCAGAATGCTTATTTAACATTTATCTTAACAGAATGTATGTTTCTGCATTCAATCTAGTAGCCATCTTTGAACATGCCATTAGGTGGTTGTGATATTTTTTAGGTAAAAAAACAGAACAGAAGCTCTATTGGTTTAGAACTGTTTCTCACTTAATTTTGATAGCTGACAAAAGAAAAAGAAAAGAAAATTCTCGAGTACAGAAGTTAAATGAAATAAGTCAATAACGTGCTAGGTATTTTAATCATAAGTATGTGATATGAATGGTTCTGTGTCTTTGATTCTGTATTTATAGAACAATTATAAGCCGGGCTCGGTGGCTCAGCCTGTAATCCCGCGCCTTGGGAGGCTGAGGTGAGTGGATTTCCTGAGCCCGCGGGTTTGAGACCCACCTGGGCAACTTGGTGAGACCTCATCTCTACAATAAATAAAAAAAATTAGCTGGGTGTGGTAGCACGTGCCTGTAGTTCCAGCTACTTGGAAGGCTGAGGCGGAAGGATCGCCGGAGCCCAGCAGGTCGAGGCTGCGGTGGCCGGGAGCCACTGCACTCCAGTCTGGGTGACAGAGTGAGACTCCAACTCAAAAAAAAAAAAAAAAAAAAGGATTATAGGTAAGGCAATGGTACTCTCTTAACACTTGATTATCTGAGATATAAAAGCGGGTTATTGACATATCAAAACTTGTCATAAAAATTTCTAAATAGCATTTGAGATATTGTTGTGGTATTTTGTCGTATGGAAACTTGATCTATGGAAACTTTTACTTTCATAGTTCTAAGTAATTTCATTCAACTTTCATGCTCCATGCTAATTTAATGTATTTTTATTACTATATTATTACTCACCTTGGCAAGTAATAATAAAAATATTCATTCTTTTACTATTATGATTAAGATTCATTTAAATCCATTAATGTAACTCTAATTTGTTGTAGATGTATTCGTGTCAATAAGTTCCAGAGAGTTGATCCTGATGTTCTGAAAGCCTGTGAGAACAGCTGCATCTTGTATAGCGACCTGGGCTTGCCAAAGGAGCTTACTCTCTGGGTAGACCCATGTGAAGTGTGCTGTCGGTGAGTTCTAGAGTTTAGCAGCTGAACTGATTACCACGATTTTATGAAATTTTATGAAACTGATTTTATGAAATTCTCTCATGTATGGCCCGCTTGTGTATCTATATGGCCAGGAGTGGGTTGTTTTAGCTTTCTCAGATATAAGTTTTATGGAGGGAATGGTAAAGGACAGGTTATAGTCCTCCGTTTCAGCTGAAGAAAGAAACTGGGCATGGTTTTTCTAGCACTTCACCAAGAATTTTATTGTAGACCAGAAGTTAAAGACACCTAGATTCCTCTAGGTCAGTTATTGTCTTTCAGTGGTGGTGTACGTGTCCTTTTTCTTCTTCAAACTAAGAAGCTAATTCCAAATAATGTTGCATAATAACTTTTGGTTGGTCTTTGTTTCTGTTTATCTATATTCTCCCTCCCTCCCCTTTTTCGATTTTTAAGTGACTGATGATACTTTCATGGTTTTGTTTTCATAATGGAAATTATTCTTGTCATTCTTAATAAGCAGAATTGTAAAAGGTAAAATCTTTTTGAACTCCATTCACTCTAAAATGTTCATTGCGAACCAGGCACTCTTCAAAAACGAATGCAACATTCTGCTTTTAGGTAGTTCAGAGTGTAGTGGGGGAGAAGAGTTAGGTAAATTACAACTTAGCCTGATGTGCGCTCTAGGTGGGAAGGATGTTCCAGAGAGGAGGAATGGGATGAACAGAGGCATAGAACCCCTGTGAGAATTTTCCTATGGCCATACCTATAGGGTATTTCTCTTGGGTTTTGAGGCACAATTTACCTGATCACCTGGCCTATCTGTTGATTGTAGTCGAGTTGCCTTTTGATGGAACCCTGACTATATTCTTCTAAGGTGGTCACAGATCTTGACCTGATCTCTAGCAGTGAAGGTGGAGGTGAAGACATGTAGTGCTAAAATACATGGTGGCTCTTCCTCCTAAACTTATTAGGACCACTCCTGATTTGCCAGCTGTTGGTATAAGTTTATTGCTTTGGAAAACCAGGTGTAAGTAGTAGAGGTTTATGGCGATGAAGATTCTCTAACACTTACTGAGGTAGAAAAGGAAGAGCAAGCTATCTCAAGTTTAGGTCTAAGAAAGTCAAACATCTTGGCTGGGCGCAGTGGCTCAAGCCTATAATCCCAGCACTTTGGGAGGCCGAGGTGAGAGGATTGCCAGAGCCCACAGGTTTGAGATCAGCCTGGGCAACATGGTGAGACCTCATCTCTACAGTAAAATTAAAAAATTAGCTGGGCATGGTAGCACATGCCTACAGTTCCAGCTACTTGGAAGGCTGAGGAGGAAAGATCGCTGGAGCCCAGCAGGTCGACGCTGGTGTGACCGCGAGGGTGCCACTGCCCTTTAGGCTGGGCAACGGAGTGAGACTCCAACTCAAAAAAAAGAGAAAAACATCTTTAGGTTCTGGACTAATTAACTAATTAACGGCTTGCCTTAGATAGTGTGTCAGACTTTAGAGACTTTGACCACAGAACCTCTTCAGAAGACCTCAGTTTATGTGAAATAGCTATTACAAAGTTACTATATTGAATTACTTACTTTTTTATTTGACCTGCACTTAGATCCTCATTTGCTTTGATTTAACACACGGTTCTTTAAGTTAGTTGTATAGTTTCTCAACCCATAAGAAACAAGAAGCAGCATTTAAAAGAGGGTAGAGTTCATAGTAGTCATAAGCTACCCCAAAAAAGTCATTTGGTCTGACATCGAGGCAAGAGTGAAAAAGCTAAGAAGTCAGCACAGTTACATTATCACACAAGTAGTTAATATTTAATATAATGATCCTAAGTTATCAGGGAAAAGTTGTTACGTGTCCATGGAGATTTAAGAAGTTGGGTAATTATATAAGTATTTTGGACCTATTTAACATATAGTCTCGACTGGGCGCGGTAGCTCAAGCCTATAATCCCAGCACTTTGGGAGGCTGAGGCGAGAGGACTGACTGAGCCCATGGGTTCGAGACCAGCATGGGCAACATGGTGAGACCTCGTCTCTACAATAAGTCAAAAAAAAAATTAGCTGGACGTGGTAGTGTGCATCTGTAGTTCCAGCTACTTGGAAGGCTGAGACAGAAGGTCATGGCTGCGGTGGCTGGGAGCGTGCCACTGCACTCCATCCAGCCTGGGCGACAGAGTATGACTCCAACTCAAAAATAAATAAATAAATTAATTAATTAATTAAATAAAATATAGTCTCAGCACCTGAAGATAAAAACTTTAGGTATATGGACATTCCACTACTTGGTAATGCCTTATAATGAAAAACTACTGTGCTTTTATTAATTTAAGAAAATCTTTACATTCAGTAGCTTTCGAATAATTTTACATATGATTACAGTTTTGCCAAAAATTGACTGTGATGAGGTTTTCTTTTTCACAGCTAATATATAATCACCTTCAGAATGTAGGGTTCTCATTCGTTGATAATAGAATCTCAAAAAGAAAGCTACATTAGCAATGGAGTGGAGCTGGTTGACATAAGATAATAAAGGAGATTGAGATACTGTTGAGAAGTGCTTTTTCACCAAAACTGGAAAGATAAATATTCTGAAAATTAAAACAAAGCTGATCTAGCAGTTATATAATTGACCAAGTATCTGAGAATCCTTAAAAATAATAACTCTTGGCTGCACGAGGGACTAAGGTTATAAAAAATTGAGATGCACTCAGAGAGAGCATTCTTCATAGTCTTCAGTTATTGTTTGTCATGGTAAAATGTTGGAAGAGTATAAAGAGTGCCATACAGTTAGAAAGGATATCACTTAGTGAAATATTTGCTAGGATATGGAGTAGATGGCAGATCTTACCTATAATGAGAAGGTCAGAGAATAGCTGGAACTTCCTTATCTATTCAATATATTTTACAACTTTCTGCAGTCCTTTTTTTTCTGATAAAGAACATTAGATGCTATTGATTTGTTTCAAAATAACTAAATTAGCCTTGATGTTTTACCAATGTATAATTGAAAAATCTACCAGCTGTTATTAATTCGCCTAAGGAATTAACTGCACATTCAAATGTTACAGTAATATAGTCAGCAACTTCTCTTACCATGACGAGAGCCCTCAGTCCAAAATACTACAAAGGGAAGGGTGCAGAGCTTAATTGGATATCAAAGAAATTAAGTTAATAAAGTTGGTCCTTCAATCATTAGATGTCTGCTCTTGATTTAGGTTTCTATTTCT
The DNA here is from genome assembly GCA_963574415.1 of Tarsius wallacei. Lineage (NCBI taxonomy): Eukaryota > Metazoa > Chordata > Mammalia > Primates > Tarsiidae > Tarsius > Tarsius wallacei. The sequence goes on along the minus strand of CAUYQG010216929.1, from coordinate 23,189 downwards.
ACAAAGGCAAGAATTTTACTCAAATTCCTGCCTGTTTTGCTTGGATTTTGACTACATTAATGGTCAAAACTGAAGATAGGCCTAAGCACATTATTAATAGTACTGGTATTAACATATGAATTAACCTTTGATTGTATCAAAGTTTATTTAGAGTCTTCAAACCTTGGAGAGGACTAAGGGGCAAGTTTTCCATTGCTCCAACTTTGTATTTAGTAAACTTGAAATTAGAATATATGCCAATCTGTGTTGTGAGGAACTCACCCAATTATTTAGGGATTTTATATTATGAAGAGTCACCGACTGTAGATTAACCAGTATCTGGTCAGCTCTAACTTCTTCATCTAGCAGATAAGAAACTAAGATCTTCGAGACCCGCCTGGGCAACTTGGCGAGACCTCATCTCTACAATAAATCAAAAATTAGCCAGGCATGGTAGCGCGTGCCTATAGTTCCAGCAACTTGGAAGGCTGAGGCGGAAGGATCGCCGGAGCCCAGCAGGTCGACGCTGCAGTGGCCGGGAGCAGCCACTGCACTCCAGTCTGCGTGACAGAGTGAGACTACCAACTCACACACACACAAAAAAAGAAAGAAAGAAACTAAGATCTGAGGAAATTTAAATGACTTGTCTCTGGTCTCAGAGTTAGTTAGTGGCTGAGCCAGAATGGGAAACTAGTCTAATGCCTGTCCACCACCCTGTAGCAACTCCTTTTATGAGGTAAACAGAAAGAATAGAAAAGGGAGTTATATACCATTTAAGGTAGTATTTATGGCCTTATTCAACCTATGGGAATGGAAGACAGCACAGCTATATACAGGAATAGAACTCATCTATGAGATTATTTGAGTTCCATATAAATTTTCAAAGACTTTATAGCAGTTAGGCCATTTACCTTATCACAGATTCAGAAATAATTTGAGACAAATGTTATCTTGAAATAAAATGAAATGAATTGACGCATTTAACCCTTTTAATTGAATCAAAAGCGTGACTTTATTTCTACTTGAAGTTGTTTGTTTTTATCGTTTTTTGCAAGCCTAGAATCACTTTAGTTGCATTTCTAACTTTAATTACATGTTGTGTAAGAACTGCTTAACAATTAATTTCCTTTGTCCTAACACTTCCTAGAAACTGTTTCATAGTATTTACATTGTGCAATGTACTTAGATTTGTGAGTTTCTCTTTTATTCACTGAATGGAAACTCTTGGTATTATTGTTTATTATGCTATTTTTCCTCATTGCAAAATTAATCAATCTTTCTTTTTTTCTTTCTTTTGTTTAAGTAACCAACAGTCTTGGTTACATATTTTGTCTTTTTTTTTTTTTTTTTTGAGTTGGAGTCACTTTGTTGCTGACAGCCACTATAGCCACTGTAGCCTTGACCTGCTGGGCTCAGGCGATCCTTCCACCTCAGCCTTCCAAGTAGCTGGAACTACAGGTGTGCATGTACCACCACGTCCAGCTAATTTTTATTTCAATTTACTGTAGAGATGAGGTCTCGCCATTTTGCCTAGGCTGGTCTCAAACCTGTGGGCTCAGGCAGTCCTGCCACCTTGGCCTCCCCAAGTGCTGGGATTTCAGGCATGAGCCTCTGTGACTGGCGTTTTGTTTCTGTTTTTTTAAATCAACCCTTCAAAAATGTTTTAGAAAGATAAACAAGGCTTTGTGACTTAAAAAAAAATGAAGATGAGAGGTGAACAGTTATCCTAGGAATCTCTGTGAGGTAAAGCAGTATAATTTAAGCAAAACCTCTTTACGTTCTTTAACAACAGTCTTTTTTCAATGATTGCCTCAGTTCTCATTTTTGTCAGTGTGAATATAAGAAACACAGGACTTTAATTTAATCAGGGTAAAAGTTAATCTCAAAAGAAATTTCAGTTGATTTGTGACTTGAATTACTAGAATTACATTACACTTAAAAATAAATTAGAAAAATTTTTTGGACAACCAATTTCATTAGTATATACAAAAACGTAATCAAAACAATAGATTTTTTTAAATGTCTTAACACATTTTTCAGGAGTTAGTAAAAACGAAAGAAAATTAGGAAACAAAATGGGATCACTTTTGTATGTACTTAAATAGACCAGAAGTAGAAAATTATGGCTTGCTTACTGGCATGAAGCTGTTAGGACATTTAATGTGTAGAGTCAAATTCTGGGATGGTTCCTTCTTTGCTTTGGATTGATGGCATGTTGAGACCTATTTGTTTTTGTGAACATTTTCTGCTTTGCTGATGTGACTTCAAGATCTGTAAGTTCTTAATTTTATCCTTAGGTATGGAGAGAAAAACAATGCATTCATTGTTGCCAGCTTTGAAAATGAGGATGAGAACAAGGATGAGATCTCCAAGAAAGTTACCAGAGCTCTTGATAAGGTTACCTCTGATTATCATTCAGGATCCTCTTCTTCAGATGAAGAAACAAGTAAGGACGTGGAAGTGAAACCCAGTTCGGTGACTGCAACCCCAAGTCCTGTGTACCAGGTAACCATGAAATGCCTTCGTATTGAAGGGCTTGAGCAGGGCTTGCGGAGGTGTTCCAGGTAGTCCTGCGATGTCCCAGATTTCTTATTTGAAATTCTGGATTATAGTTCTTGCCTTTCCCCACACTAAGGGAAAGCTGTCTCTCTTGTGATGGAAATAGGCATCCTAAGTCACTTTATCAAAAGTCTGCTTCACTACACAATAACTATAAAGTAAATCAATATATTTTGAAAAATGTGACAAAAAGTAGAAAAGTCATGATGATAAAACATTACTGATATTTTAAAATTCCTTATTCAAAAATCGCCACTCATTTTTTGTAGTCTTTAACATTTCTTTTTTGTACCTTTGGGTTTCATTTTCTTGTTCTTCTCTCCCGTTCCGTGATTAAAGAGAAACTTCACTAAATTATAGTTTGGTTAATTTTTTAACTAAAGCTGAAACATTGTCTCCCTTTTCATTTTAATAGTTGAAAAGTCATATAGCTAGCATGTATGCATTTCCAGATTCATTCTTATTTTATTTTATTTTTTATTTATTTTTAATTTTTTTTATTTTTTTGAGTTGGACTCTCACTCTGTCACCCAGGCCAGAGTGCGGTGGCCACTCCCGGCCACTGCAGCCTCAACCTGCTGGGCTCCGGCAATCCTTCCGCCTCAGCCTTCCAAGTAGCTGGAACTATAGGCGCGCACTACCACGCCCGGCTAACATAGAGATGAGATCTCAACAAGTTGTCCAGGTGGGTCTTGAACCCGGGGGCTCAGGCAATCCACTCACCTCAGCCTCCCAAAGCGCTGGGATTACAGGCTGAGCCACCGAGCCCGGCTCATTCTTATTTTAGATTCATTATTATTTATATCTAGATACCAAAGAACATTTAATATACTTTTAAATTCTTGATCAAACAACACTCAACATAAAAGGTATTTTAAAGTCAAAACAATTTAGAGACATATTCGGTACATGTACCTTTTTCTAATTTTTAAAGGTACTTATTTGCCTTCATTAGATATAATGAAACACACCAGGCTTGTGGTACAGTTGGGCTAAAATGAAAATTTAGATCTATTGAATAAGAAGCAGAGTATTGGAATTTTAAGTATGAGAAACTAAACGTTTAAATTCTGCATACATTTATATAATGGACATTTATTTCACTATAACTCATTTTTAAATTTTTTTCAGTTGCATTATTCTTCCTAGGCTTGATAGGAAGATTCGTTTTTAAGATTATCATATTTTAGGGATAAAGTACATGTATATAGTATAACATGCAACTGCTTTATAACACTGCAAACAGAATAAAAGGGTATAATATTGAGAAGTTCTCCCTTTCTCCCCAACCACCAGTCCTGTGTCCTTTCACAGAAGGCATTCATCAGTAGGTGTGTGTTTGTTTCTTGTTTTTGTATCCTTCCAGAGAGATTCCCTATACAATTATGTAAACATAATATATGTATTATAGAATCATTTTTGCCATAAAACTTTTGCCATAAATATTTGGGACATTTTTTTCTTTGTATGATGCATTACATACTGCAAATTACCTTTATTGAATTTCCTGGAATTAATTCATGTGTATGGCAATTGTACCCTCTGGGTTTTCTGTGTTGTTAAGCAAAAATGTAAGTCTCAAGTTGATTATTGCTAATTTTTTACAAGTAAGTTGACCTTTAACTTTTAGGTTTTCTTTCAAAATTAAGTTGCATGTATTTCCTCCCATTGTTGAAATACTACTAGGATAACAGGTGGGTACAACAGTGGCTCACGCCTGTAACCCCAGCACTTTGGGAGGTGGAGGTGAGAGGATTGCCTGGGTCCAGGGGTTCGAGACCAGCCTGGGTAATTTGGCGAGACCTTATCTCTACAATAAGAAAAAAAAAAAATTATCCAAGCATGGTGTTCAAGCATGTAGTTCCAGCTACCAGCTACTTGGAAGGCTTAGGCAGAATAATCACCTGAGCCCAGAAGGTTGAGCCGCGATCGTGCCACTGCACTTCAGCCTGGGCAACAGAGTGAGACTCCGACTCAAAAAAAAGAAAGACTACTAGGGAAACAGAAGAGCATGGAAATCGAAGTTCTCATGCTTTTTAAGAAAATCATTTCTCCTTGGCACTATACTCATTAACAAAACATTTCATCATAGAGAAGCACTGCCATTACAAGCCCTTGTGTGGAAAAACTAGTGCAGATGGCCCACTTTAATCTTTTCTTTTTAGCTACTTTAAAAAGTCTTGAATCTAGCATTGCCAAGAGCTTTAAAAAGGGTTATCAAATAAGTACAAAAAAATTCTAGCTTGGGTTCTTTGTTCTGTTTTGTTCTCTGAGGGTTAGTTACCCCCACTGACAGCTCTCCATAAATTTAGAAGTGAAGACTATGTCAGTTCTTCCCAAATTGATCAGTAGATTCGAGTCAATATTAATTAAAATCTTAAAAGGCTTTTTCTAGAAAGTGACAAATTGATGCAAAATTTTTATAAGGAGGATCAAGTTGGAGGACTCACTAATATGAAGCTATTATATATTCATCAAGGCAGTTTGTAATGATTTACAGATACATAAATATATCAATGGCACAGAATAGAGAGTCTAGAAATAGACCCCCATGCATTTTTTTTTTAACCATAGTGCCAAAACAATTTAACGAGGAAAGTCTTCAAGAACTAGTGCTGAAACAGTTGGATCATTTGTATAGAAAAAAGCAAACCTGTTACCTGACTCATACACAAAAAATTGATTTGAGATGGATGCAGCACATAAAAGCCAAGTCTCTGACACTTTTAGAAGAAAACATAGGGAAATTTATCTTTATTATCTTGAGATAGGCAAAGATTTCTTCAGGAGTCACAAAAAGTGCTAACAAGAAAAAAATTGATAAATTGGATTTCATCAAATTTTAAAACTTTTTTGTACACTTTAAAAATCACTCCTGGCCGGGTGCAATGGGTCATGTCTGTAATCCCAGCACTGGGAGACCGAGGTGGGAGGATTGCTTGCATCCAGGAGTTAGAGAGCAGCCTAGGCAATATAGCAAGACCTCATCTCCACACACATACAAAAATATCAAAAAATTAGTCAGGCATGGTAGTGTGTGCCTGTAGTCCCAGCTCTCTTCGGGAAGCTGAGGCAGAGAGATCACCTGAGCCCAAAAGGTCAAGGCTGTGGTGGACTGTTATTGTACCACTGCACTCGAGGCCTGGGCATCAGCATGAGACCTTGACTCTAAATAAATAAGTCACTCCTATAAATTGATGGTAAAAGACAAATGACCCAATTAAAGATAATGGACAAAAAATATGAGTAAACACTGTAAAAAAAGTTATGTGAATGTCCAATAAACAAATGAGAAGGTGCTCAACCTCATTTCTCATCAGAGGAAATGCAAACAAAACACTAATTCTTCCAGAACTGATAAATTTAAAAGTTTGCCAACACCAAATGTTGACTGGGATGTGATACAGCCAGATTCATAAACTGGTGGGAGTGTAAAGTGGTACCACCACTTTGGAAAACTGGTACTTACAAAATTAAGTATGCATCTACCCTATTGTTCAGTAATTCCACTCCTAAGTACCAAGGTAAAATATGTCTGCGAAGCCTTGTATTAAAATTTATTGTGCTTTTATTCATTGTATCATTGTTTCTTAATATAAAAGATGGAAAGCAGCCTAAATGTTTCATCAATAGGAAACTAATTAATTTAGTTACGGCATAGTCACTGCAGTACTACCTAGCTGCAAAACAATTGGAAAGGTCTTTATGTATTGATACGAAAATCTCTGAAATATATTATTAAGTGCAAAAAGCAGAGTACAGAAAAGTATGTTTTTTAAAGATGTGCACATAGATATGCACACAGGAATATACATAGCATATATCTAAAGGTAAGCACAAAAAATTGTTTAGTGTCAGTTGCCTCTGAGAAGGGTAATTGAGTAGCGTAATCAAATAAAGAGGGATTTTCCACTGTGTATCCTTTTGTATTTTTTGAATTTTCAATCATTTGAATATAGTACTATACTAAATAAATTTTTTTAAAACATTGTACTTAGAAATGCAGATTAGAGATCTGAGAAATCTGAAATCCAGTGGATGTAGCATTCAGAGCAGAGAGGTCCAAAATTGCTGATAAGTACATTTTGAATAATGTGAACTTAATGTACCCATCTGACTTATGGGATAATCTAAGACTTCTCAGATGCTAAACTCACTATATCAGAATTAGCTGGAGAGTTTGTCAAAATACCTGGCCTTGGCCAGGCATGGTGGCTCACGCCCATAATTCCAGCACTTAGGGAGGCCAAGGCAGCAGGATTGTTTAAGGCAAGCAGTTTGAGACCAGCCTGGGCAACATCATGAGATCTTTTGTCTACCACAAATCAAAAAGTTACCCAGGGGCAGTTGCTCACACCTGTAGCCTTAGCTACTCAGGAGGCTGAGGCGGAAGGATTGCCTGAGCCGAGGATGTCAAGGCTGCCATGATCATGCCACTGCATTCCAGCCTGGACAACAGAGTGAGACCTAGAATCAAAAAAAAAAAAAAAAAAAAGGCCTGACGTCCAGTCCTACAATTTTATTACTGTTAAATGGACCAGCAGGCTGGGCATGATGGCTCAGCCTGTAATCCCAGCACTTTGGGAGGCCAAGGTGAAAGGATTGCCTGAGCCTGCAGGTTCAAGACCAGCCCCGTCAACTTGGCGAGATCTCATCTCTACAATAAATCAAAAATTAGCCAGGCATAGTAGCATGCACCTATATTTGGCTACTTGGAAGGCTGAGGCGGAAGGATCGCTGGAGCCTAGCAAGTCGACACCATGAGTGTGCCACTGTACTCCAACCTGGGCGACGGAGTGGGACAACAACTCAAAAAACAAGTAAATAAAATAAGCAGACCAGCACTAGGGCATGAACATTCTGTGTGTAAAAGCTTCCAAGTGACTCCTTGCACAGCCAGTTGTGGAAACTGCTAGCCTAAAATATGATGTGTCCTAACAAGCTTCAGTTCATTCTTTGTTTTGGTCTCTTTTGGGTGAAGTTGTTTTAGAGTACTGTGTTTTGAGTTATTTCTTCATGCGTTCAGAAAACATCGGTCACCTATTACACATACATGACATGTTTAACATATTTAGACTTTACCATAGAAATGTCACTTAGATCTACTCTTAGAGTTGTGGGTGAGTAGTTTTATCTTTAATTAGAATTTGGGAGGTTTTCCTAGTCTTAACTAATACATGACTAATTTTTCCTTTGCATTAACTTAATGTTTTCCTTTCCCTACAGATTTCAGAACTTATATATCCACCTCTTCCAATGTGGCATCCTTTGCCCAGAAAAAAGCCAGGAATGTACCGAGGGAATGGCCATCAGAATCACTACCCTCCTCCTGTTCCATTTGGTTATCCAAATCAGGGAAGAAAAAATAAACCATATCGCCCAGTTCCAGTGACATGGGTACCTCCTCCTGGAATGCATTGTGACCGGAATCACTGGATTAATCCTCACATGTTAGCACCTCACTAGTTCCTTTTGATTCTGTTTGTGTCATGTTGAGAGAAAGGTAGAATAAACCTTACTACACATTAAAGTTCATACTAATAGTAGTGAAGTTAGGTGGACCAAACCATCGAACTTATTTTTATAGAAGTTATTGAGAATAATCTTTCTTAAAAATATATATATGCACTTTAGATATACTGATATAGTTTGGGAAAATTTATTAAAGTTAGTCAAGTGCCTGAGTTTTTAATATTGGACTTGAGTATTTATATATTGTGCATCAACTCTGTTGGATATGAGAACACTGTAGGAGTGGACGATCTGTTCTAGCACCTTTGAGCATTTACTTTATGGAGCGTATGTAAGTTATTTATACACAAAGAAATCTATTTTATGTCGTTGTTTAGAAGAATTGCGTGAAATCATGTAGTTGCAAATAAAAAGTAGTTTGAGGCATGACAATGTGTGTTTCTGTTCTGTACATTAGAAAGGTAAAAAGAGCAGAAGGGATATTTCACTTCAATATATTTAAATATTTAGCAAAAAAAAAAAAAAAAAACAATGTAAGGATTTCAAAATTTTCTTTGAAAAATCAACATTTTATTAACCACGCTTTCCCCAAAGACCACATATCAAAATATGCATATAAAAAATTTAAAAGTTTTTAGTGGTAGCTAATTGAAAATATAAATACAATAAAACATCTTTTAACCATTAGACACTAAACAGGGTCTTTTTAAATCAAGAAATTTGGCCTGAATGACATCTGACGTATATGCCTAATGCCATTGCATAAAGCAGATATGTTCTTATTAATATCTGTTCCTTGTGCTTTTTTCAAAAAGTGTTTATGTCTTTACTAGAGGTCTAAAATAAAGTCAAATAATACAGTACTTCAGATTCTTCAGTAGTCCTTCATATTTATACCACTGTAATCCCATCAGTCTTGTAAGCGTACTTGAACTACAAAAAGAAAAAAAAAAGATCTCTATAAGAGTGGATTTTTTTTCCAAAGGTAAATTTTTCAGAACTAAGATCAATACTTTTCCATCACCCTCATTTTTAAATTTCCAGTCATAAATTCACTTATCAGAACAGTCACAATTTGCTAAGAAATCATTGGATGCTCTTGACTTCTAAAAATTCCTGTTTAAAAAAAATACTAATGAAGTATACGGAAAAGTACACAAATGATAAAGGTGTAGCTCAATGACATGAAAGTGTGAAGTTGGTTCTTCACAGTGGAATTTAAAGTCTGCAGCTTCATCAGAAGACTCATTTTTAAGCTATGGGATTTGTTAATGTACTCTTGAGCCATATACAACTTTAATATTTCTAAACCATAATATCCACTTTTTTCCTGAAATCTATAGTGAATTCACATTCAAGCTTCAGCATATTTTCCTAGAGCTAATTTTTATTTAATATTTCAGTCATTGCACTGTTCCCTTATAGGTGCTAGAGTTTTGTGATAATGACAGATTTGCGGACAATTTGTGTCAAGTCGGAAAGTTTCAAGCATTTTAATCATGAAATTAGTATTTATTAATTTGCTTATGCTTTAGGTAAATTGGTCCTCGTATCTGCTAGTTACACATCTGCAGATTCAACCAGTGGTGGATGCAAAAATTCAAAAGAATACAAATTTAAAAATACAACATAGCCACTATTTACATGATATTTGCATTGTATTATGTGTTATGAGTCATCTTGAGATGATTTAAGGATATGCATAGGTTATGTGCAAATACCATTTTATATCAGAAATTTGAACATCTGAGGATTTGGGTATCTGAAGGGGTTCTGGAATCAAGGAATAATTGTACAGGCTTTTTGGGAAAATCAGAAGCATAATAATGTCAAGAAGGGATGCGTTTTTTTGGCACATACCTACCTAGTAGCCAGAATATTTTTTCCATGTTCCTACAAAATCTCTTCATCAGTTCAGACAACTAAACGACAGGTCCCCTTGTGGAAACCACTAATTTTGAATTTGCATACAGGTAGATGTATTACCCATAGAAGATTCTTCCCTTTATTGAGCCCATCCTCCACCTTGTTCGAAAATTGACGTAGAAAAGAAAGCTCTAATAAATACAGCTTTTTCAATCCATTCCTAACAAAATGAAACTCACTCTATGCAGTTTTGTTTTACTAGCAAGTATGAGGAACAAAAGTTTGCCAAATCCATTATGACTAGGAGTTATAACTCTGAGTTTGTCTTCCTTAGACAACACCAGGAGAGCTCTTAAGACAAAACATGGCTGCATAACTTCAGCTCAAAAGCCTTGCCAGGGTATTTCACAGGAGTGGTCTGTCACTGAACAATGAAGATAATTTGTTTTAATTATCCATTTTGTATTTGTAGGCATAACTGCAAAGCTCTAAAATTTGAGGTTTGTAAAATACAATTCTTTTGGCAAGTTCTATTACATCAATACTAAAGTGTGGTTTTTTTAGTATAATATTTATCCCCAAGTGTTTAACTTTCTAGTAAACTATGATTCAACCTAATAAAGCATTCGTGTTGACTTCTACTCAACTACCACAGGTATGTGATAATTTCTTATTTGATGATCGGGAAGAGTAAAAAAAACTGAAAATATCTATCATGTACATTTTATCTTGCAGATAATAGTAAACAATAAGCTATTTTTATTACTACATACCAAGAATTTTTTTTTTTCTTTTTTTTTGAGTCAGAGTCTCACACCATTGCCCAGGCTGGAGTACAGTGGCACATTCATGGCCACCCCAGCATCAACCTGCTTGGACTCTGAGATCCTTCCACCTCAGCCTTCCACGTAGTGGGAACTACAGGCACATGCTACTGTGCCCAGCTAATTTTTGACATATTGTAGAGACGAGGTCTCACCAAGTTGCTCGGGCTGGTCTGGAACCCACTGGCTCAGGCAATCCACTCGCCTTGGCCTCCCAAAGTGCTGGGATTACAGGCTGAGTCACCGAGCCCGGCCTATCAACAATTTACTTAATCCTCATAATAACCTCATGAAATAGGTACCATTTATTATCCCAGTTTAGATAAGGATTCTCAGAGAATTTAAAAATTCCCAAAGTCACAGAAAGCTAAGTAATAAAATCTTGACTTCATTAAAACCAAGCTGAGCTATTTTAAAGCCCATGCTACATGATGCCTTGGCACCACATTCAGTTTGTTACCTATAAAATCTACCAAATCTTAAAACTTGTAGGAAGGTTCAGTATTGGACCAAGATTTGGAAAAAGGAACCAATGCAAAGTTATATGAATGAGAACACAAGATATTACAGTATCTATTGGTTAACCACTAATAAAGTTTTGACCAAGCTCCTTGTTACAAACTGTCCATATATTTCTGAAGAGGGGGGCTGATTAATCATTCGATAGCAATTTTCTTTGCTTGACCTAGAAATCAAATTGCAACAGACAGTGGAAACCATAGATTGAGAATTGAGATAACAAAGAAACCGTGTTAATGATTGGTCCAGTGAAAAGATCACACATAGAGATTTAGTAATAGTAGTAATATCCAAGTTTATCACAGTCTTTAACTTCTTTTTTCTTGGTTTGGTAATTTAACATGGTGTAATGTTAGTATACCATATGCCAAGCCTCTCCATATACTCTCTAGAATTTGTATTTCAGTGGGTAAAGCAGTAACATTGTGAGACTCTTAGAGAAACAGTACAATACCCCTGCATTACAAATGGCACTTTATGGTATTGATTCATCATACTGGGACGTTGTAGTGCAAGCACTAAAGGGAAGGCTCGTACAATTTCTGTTTAAAATGTGTACACTTTATTCATTGCAGAAACCATCACTCGCTTTCCAGTTTAAGAGCATTAGGCCATCTCCCATGTTCCTCTGTTCTTTCACATATAATCTTAAGGATAACAGGGACCAAAATGGAAGCACTTTTAACTCCTATCAAAGCAAATTCACAGTTAAGATTTGTAGCAGATACATCACTGTAATTAGGATGGTTTGATGTTTATTCCATAAAGGATATAATCAGCACAAATAAAAGTAATGAACTTGTTTCTACTCTCAAAATGTAAACAGCTAGCTATAGAACAAACTTCCATGAAAGACAGAAACATAGTCATGGGAGACTTTTTGCTTAAATGTCATAGGACTTGAAATACCAACTGTTATGTATATAACACACACACACACACACACACACACACACATATACACATACATATACATATACTTATAAAACTGATACAATATTATAAATCGAGGAGTACGGGTAAAAGCTTTTCTATCCAGACTAAAAGTTTCATAGATCATTTTGATACATAATTTTAGTGTGATCAATAAATATATGAACTGCACTAACAATACAGTGCAAATTAAAACATCTATTTTGGAAATCATAAAATTAATAATGCCTAATGTTAGTGAAAGTGTGTGTGGGGAAGCAGTCTCATAGTATTAGTAGATGTTCTGGCTGGGTGCAGTGGCTCACATCCAGCACTTCAGGAGGCTGAGGCAAGAGGATTGCTTGAGCCTAGGAGTTTAAGACCAGCCTGGGCAACATAGCAAGACCTCGTCTCCAGAAAAAAAAAAAAAAGAAAAGAAAAATTAGCTGGGTGTGATGGTACGTGCCTATAGTCCCAGTTACTCAGGAGGCTGAGGTAGAAGGCCCACCTGAGACCAGAAGGGTCTGTGAGCTGTGATTGTGCCACTGCCTCAAGCCTGGGTGACAAAGTAAGACCCCAAACAAAAAATAAATAAAAGTTTTAAAATATAAAAATAAATTAAAAAGTAAAGGCTTAAAGGGGAGAGAAGTTATACCTTTCTGAGGTGTATAACCTTTGACCAAGCAATTGTGCTTCTAGAAATTTATCTACAGAAATGCTCAAACGAGAGGGCCATTATCTATGTAAAAGTGTTCATTACAAAGTTATTTGGGATGGCAAAAATAGCAAAAAATGGAATAGCCATCCATGAAAAAAAATAGATTAAAAAATATGTCTAGGCTGGGTGCGGTGGCTCAAGCCTGTAATCCCAGCACTTTGGGAAGCCAAGGCAAGAGGACTGCCTGATCTCAGGGGTTTGAGACCAGCCTGGGCAACTTGGTGAGACCTCATCTCTACAATAAATCAAAAAAATAAGCCAGGTGTGGCAGCACTTGCCTGTAGTTCCAGCTACTTGGAAGGCTGAGGCGAAAGGATCACCTGAGCTCAGCAGGTCAAGGCTGTGGTGGTGCCACTGCACTCCAGCCTAGGCGACAGAGTGAGTCTTCAACTCAAATAAAAAAAAAAAAATGCCTAGAATGATGTCAATATTATCTGGAAAGATAAATAGTGAACAGTAGTTACTGTTCTCGGGGAAGGGAGGCAAATACAGAGAATTTTATTTTTCTACTTTGTACATTTCAATCTGTAATTTCTATACTGAGAATTATTACTTTGTAACTGGAGAGGTAAGAAGACAAATACCTTTTTAAAATATTTAATTTAAGACATGTTGAATGGATTTATTTTTAGTAGACACAAATACTATATACATTACTGATAAACTGTGTGTATGTCTCAAGTGCAATGATACGGTTTTATGTTTACAATCATACTGTATTTAGAAAGAAATATTCAAAAATAATAAATGCTTGTAATAGGATAGTGGTATTACATATTTTCTTCCAGTGTTCCTTCCCAGTGATATATAATAATTTCATGAGAAAAATGTTAAATGTAGTACTTTGTGGGAGAAAAACCTCTATTATCATGAAAAGGTATTAAGTACCTGGAAGTAAATTTAACAACAACAAAATGGATTGAGTCCTATAGGGGAGAGAAGAAAATTATAAAAACTTGGTGAAAGACAAAACTGAAAGAATAGATATTTCTAAATGGAATAAGTATTATTAAAATTTTACTTTTCTACAAATTAATATATAAAGTTAATATAAATCATAATTAAAAATCCCAGTGAAATTGTATGTAACTAGAAAGCCCGATTTTAAGTGTACATGGAAGAATAAGATTCAAGAATTATCAAAAATTAAAAAAAAAAAAACAGTGGGTGGATAGTATTCTTCCTTTTACATGATTCATTCATGTATACTGTAAAGTATAACATAGGAATCAACTAACACACCAGTAAAACAGAATTAGCTGGGGACGGTGGCTTATGCCTGTAATCCCAGCACTTTGGGAGACGAAGGTGAGAGGATGAAGGCCCAGGGGTTCGAGACTGGCCCCTGGCAAGACCTCATCTCTACAATAAATCAAAAAATTAGCTGAGTGTGGTGGTGCACACCTGTGATTCCAGCTACTTGGAAGGCTGAGGCAGAAGGATTGTCTGAGCCCAGTGGGTCGAGGTTGCAGTGGCCATGAACATGCCACTGCACTCCAGCCTGGGCGGGAGAGTGAGACTCCTCAAGAAAAAAAAAACAAAACAAAAAAAACCAGAATCACAGGTGCAGAACCAGAAACATTTATATATACATACATGTTTGTTTAGTGAATGTGGCTTTTCAAATTAAAGAATTCACTAAACAAAACTTAATACTGAGCTATTTGGCTATCAATTTAAAAAAGTTTAAATCCCTACTTTAAACCATAAAAATAAATTCCAAATATATTAGAGAAATTATGTTAAGAAACTATAAAAGTACCAAGAGGAAATGTGGAAGGAGATATTTATAAACTTTACTTTTGAAAATGTTCCTCACAACAGGAAGATAGGCAGTTTGGAATGAAAAATAAAAAGTTTAAATTTTCACAAAATGCCAGGTTCAGTGGCTTGGGAGGCCAAGGCAAAAGATTGCTTAAGGTCAGGAGTTTGAGACCAGTTTGGGTGACATAGCAAGACCTTGTCTCTACAAAAAAAAAAAAAAAAAAAGAGCTGGGCATGATGGCGCACGCCTGTAGTCCCTGCTACTGGGTAGGATCAGATGGAAGGATTGCCTGAGCCCAGGAGGTCGAGACTCTGTTGAGCCGAGATTGTTGTAATCATACCATTGCACTCCAGTCTGGGTGACAGAGTGAGAGCCCAACTCAATTTTTTTTTTTTTAACAAAAGAAAATGAATTAATAATCCTATACACAAAAAGTTTCTACATATAATTAGAGTAAGTTATTTTATGGAGCCAAACCAATAAAGTAATACAAATGGCTAAAAACAAAAGATGTGCTAATGACACACTAATGCCAAGGGAATTTAATTATAAGTTGAGATCATGAAATGCCATTTTTCACCTAGCAAATTAACATTGAGAAGACTGCTTTGCCTTCTATTTGGAAGGCAATCTGACAATGCCAGGAAAAAAATGTAATCTGTAAAAAACTTCTTACTCTGTAATTCAATCCATATATCTAGAAGACAGCCCATGGAAATACTTTTACAACTGTATAAAATTAATATATAAGAATATTTATTTTACAGCATTATTTGAAATAATGAAAGATTATAATTGTGTAAAAACATAAGGCCTGTAAAAGAATGCTCTGTGTCTACTGACATGGATAGATGCCCCTGATATCGTATGTTATGGGTGGGGATAGGTGTAAAAAATGAGGATAATAGGAGAATTTAATAGGCTTACAATGTAATTAAATGAGATGATTAATGTCAAACACTCCAGTACCTGGCAAGTATCAAATGCTCAATAAATCACACTATGTTTACATAAGGTGAAGGGTGAAAATAGAGATAGTAAGGGTAATAAGTAAACCCATCTAAATTTATCACAGGCTGTTACCATTATAGTTCATATGTATGCATACATATATAAAGCAATTGACTTTGCAAAATGAAAATTTCCATAAGTGCTTTCCATTCTACAGTAAACCTGTGTAAGTTCTACACACCACAGATGAGGAAACTGAGTCTCAGAGTGTTGCCACAGGTAGCCTAAATAGAAGGACATCAAACCCAGGCAGTTTGACTCTAGGACACATACTTTTTGAAGCTACACAGAAGGTTGTGATAATAGCTCCTATATTGTTCCTACCCTTAAAATTAATAATAGCATGTAAGTATTTTTTTTTTTTTTTTTGTCATGTGGAAAGCAATAAAATAGATAACATTTTAGTATTCTCTTGGTTTAGACCAGATTTCAATGAAAAGGACTAAATCACCTATAAAAACTACTGGCCACTAGAGGGCATCAGATATTCTTTTCCAACTTAAAAACTAAAGGTTCTATTTGCGAATAACAATCTTCCTTCTATATGAAAAGCATTAGTGGTTATAGTTTAAATCACTGCTTTTCCTATGGGTTTACATGTAGAAATTGTCACTGGTAATGGAGAATTTTAATTAAGTATGCCATAGTTATCATATTCAACAAACATTTATTACAATTATTTTTCGGTTCATGAAATCCATGTTGTTCATTCGGAAAAAAATTAAATACTCAAAAGCACAAACACAAATAATCAGAAACACTTATCATCCCTTCAAGAGAGATAACCACTGTTAATATTTTAATGGAACAGGAGAGCTTTGACTTTATAAATTCCTAAATTGTTGTGTTATGTCAGACATTCATTTTATGGTCACAAAACTTGAAAACATGGAATATTTCCTTAGTGTCATTGATTTTTTTCCCTAAAGCATGACATTTAGTGGTTTCATGGCATGCTTATGTGTGCCTTTTGATTTCACCAATATTTCTTATTAGATATTAAGCTAGATTTCTTGGAAATTTTTTTTTGATCATATATCTCAGTGGCGGTGGTGGTCAGAAGAATTCCTTTAAAGTTCAGAAACAAGCTGGTGGCTTATAACTGTAATCCCAGCACTTTGGGAGGTGGAGGCGAGAGGACTGCCTGAGATCAGGAATTCGAGACCAGAATAGAAACATGGTGAGAACTCGTCTCTACAATAAATAAAAAAATTCAGTTGGGCATGGTGTGCATGACTGTGGTTCCAGCAACTTGGAAGGCTAAGGTGGAAGGATCACCTGAGCCTAGCAGGTCAAGGAGACAGTGGTTGTGAGCATGCCACTGTATTCCAGCCTGGGTGACAGAATACGACTCTGACTCAAAAGAAAAAAAAAACTGCCAACATTTGGAATTCATATGTAGAAAATATAGATAAAATTTTTAGAGTAAAATTAATAAGTAAAACTGTAAAATTCAACAGAACAGCCAGAGTGATAGACTATCTGTTTCATTAAATGCAATAGAAAAAACATTGCTTTTGCATCTTTTTTTTTTTCTTTGAGTTAGAGTCTTATTCTGTTGCCCAGGCTGGAGTGCAGTGGCAAGCTCACAGTCACCACAGCCTTGACCTGCTGAGCTCAGGCAATCCTGCTGCAGCCTCCCAAATAGCTAGAACTACAGGTGCGTGCACCACACCTAGCTAATTTTTTGTTTTTGTAGAGATGAGGTCTTATGATGTTGCCCGGGCTGGTCTTGAACTCCTGGCTTCAGGTGATTCTCCCTCCAGCCTGGATGACAGGGTGAGACCTAAACTAAAAAAAACAAAAACAAAAACAAAAAACAAAAAAAGGGGGCAGGGCTTAGTGGCTGTAATCCCGGTACTTTGGAAGCCTGAGGCAAGTGGACTGCCTGAGCCTGCAGGTTCGAGATCAGCCCGGGCAACTTGGCGAGACCTCGTCTCTACAATAAATCAAAAATTAGCCCGGTGCGGTAGCGTGCGCCTGTAGTTCTGGCTACTTGGAAGGCTGAGGCAGAAGGATTGCTGGAGCCCAGCAGGTCGACACTGGGGTAGCATGCCACTGCACTCCAGCCTAGGCAACAGAGTGAGACTCCAACTCAAAAATAAAATAAAATAAAATAAAAGTGTATTTTAAATTTTTGAATTTTGTCTTAAGTGACTGGAACATGAAAAATATAAAAGTCAGTTTTAATATTTGAATTGTTAATAAATAATATCCATCTGTGTTTCTTTTTTGTCTGGCTAATTGTACCCCCTAATTCTGTCTGCTGGGTTTATATGAGAGGAGGGCAAGACAAAGAAACACAGAGAAACCATTATGATAAATATTTCTATAAAAATTTCGCCCAGTTGTATTATTGCTTTCTAAAAATCTTTTTCCGAGTCAGGGGTCTCATTCTGCTGCCCAGGCTGTAGTGCATTGGCACAATAATGGTTCACCACATCCTCAAACCCCTGGGCTCAAACAATCTTTCTGCCTCAGCCTCCTGAGTAGCTGGAACTATAGGTGTGCACCACCACACCTGGCTACTTCTAAAAATTTTTTTGTAGAAACACATCTCACTATGTTGCCCAGGCTGGTCTCAAGGAATCCTTATTGTTGATATCTTGTTCACAGTGTTTACACCATGTCCAGAACTCTTTGGTGAGTATAAAAGAAAAACCAAAACTATACATGTCAGCCAGGTGCGGTGACTCATGCCTGTAATCCCATCACTTTGGGAGGTGGAGGCGGGAGGCTTGCGTGAACTCAGAGGTTCAAGACCAGACTGAGCAACATGACGAGACCACATCTCTACAATAAACCAAAAATTAGTCTGGCGTGGCGGCGCATGCCTGTGGTTTTAGCTACTTGGAAGGCTGAGGCAGAAGGATCACCTGAGCCCAGCAGGTCGACACTTCGGAGGCCGTGAGTGTGCCACTGCATTCCAGCCTGGGCGACAGAGTGAGACTTCAACTTAAAAAAATAAAATAAAATAACTAGACATGTCTAGACTAGTATATCAGTAAAGCTGTCAACAGAAAGAAAAAGCATAAATATTGTGAATGTAAAGTTAACAAAAGGTGCAGACTGAAAGACAGAAATAATAGCCTTAATATTGACTGCCTAGTGACAAAACAGAACGTATTTAAGATATGATTTTTTTTTTGGTCAGAGTCTCACTCTGTCACTCAGGCTGGAGTGCTGTGGCACATTCACGGCCACCGCAGCCTCAATCTGTTGGACTCAGGCGATCCTTCCACCTCGGTCTTCCAAGTAGCTGAAACTACAGGTGCACACCACCATGCCCAACTAATTTTTTGATATATTGTCGAGATTAAGTCTCGCCAAGTTGCCCGGGCTGGTCTTGAACCCCTGGGCTCAGGCAATTCTCTCACCACCGCCTTCCAAAGTGCTGGAATTATAGCTGAGCTCTGATATTAATCACTAGGTAAGATCCTCTGGTAAATAACTTTGAAAATACCATTTGTGGTGCTTGCCATTCATTGACAAATCTGGGAAGGAATACATAAAAGTAAAAATACAAGATGTAACATAAGGATTTGGCATGCAGGTTTATAGCACAATCCCTTTTCCTTGACCACAAAAAAAATGTTAAGTGGGAATTCATTAAAGATGATATATCCCTTAAACATCTTAAATGTTAATTATATGAATGTTATTTATATATAGGCCTATTGCTAGGAGTTACCTGTGCTTTCTCTGTAATCTATATCCATAATTTATTGACCCTCATTTAAAGATTTTTTTGCAGTAGAACAAAGACTTAATATACTTCTGAAGTGATGGGAGAACAGAATCAGATTTTTATTTTTCTCAGATATGTTTTCTCCACCGTACAGCGTGGTATGTACTACTGACTTAAATTATGTAATCATAAGCAAGTATAACAAGTGGTGCCAAAGAAAGTAGACTCCATCAAGCACAGACCCCACCAGAACCACCATGGGCATCTCAAGAGCCTGCAGCTACTGACTCTCTTGGTGAGCCCAGGGCAAAGGTGACCACATTTAGAGAGGGAGTGAAGGGCACTGGTCAGAGAGTCAGATGTCCTTCTGCTTGCCTCTCTGGCTCGTGTTGAGAGGGGCAATGGGAAGGGTGTGAGAGAGCCTCACACCTTACCTCTTCCTTTCTTTCCTTACCTAAAGTGTTCTCCAGGTCTGGCCTGCCAAGGACTCAAGGTTCCTAGAAAAATACTAGACCTGGAATCAAGAGACCTGGATTCTGTTCCCAACTACGTGGCCTTGGGAAAGCAAAACCTTTCTGGATCTTGATTTTTTTTTCCTAAAATGATATTGAGCTAGATAACATATATTAATAGCATTGTGTAGTGATATTTTTGTTGCATAATTTCAATTTGTCTGTATCTGATTGAAAAACAAGCAAGCCTACCCCTCAAATACCACTGAGTAAGCCTTTTTTCCCCCCCAAAAACATCTGTTCCTTACTCTTGCTTTAGACAGGCTGTCATCTTGGGAGAATGACTTTTAACTCTCGGATTTTCAAGACTTTAATAGTAAAATGCCCAAATACATTAGGAACCACCTGAGAGTTTGCAAGACAGAACGACCAAAGCTGTGAGTGCCGGACGGTGCAATGATGTGTATGGTAACCATTCTGCACTACAATTCTCTCTTTCCTTAGAAGACTATTTTCACATTGCTGTTACAGACCAAAGAAAATCAAAGAAAAAGCTTTAATAATAATCATCACATACTGGTGGCTAAATACAGCCAGGTGCAGTGCTAGGTGCTTTTACATGAAGTATCTCATATATGTTCATGAGGTATATACAATTTGGCCATCATTTGTTCAGTGACTGAGCTAGGATATGAATCTCTATCTAATCCTAGAGCCCAAAGGCTTAACCATTACACCTACTGCTTCTAACAGAATCCTTCCACTTAAATCATAGGCAAGCACAAACCTTTTCCACCCAAGTTTACTGCACACAAAAAAAGAGGAATAACCATTTCTTACTCATGCAAGCCTTGAAAATACTAACTTGTGGCCCTAATGGATCCCTTTCTAGCACAGCAACAAAAAGAAGAAATGGGGTTAAGATCATTTTATATGAGGTAGTACATCCATGAGCAGCCCTGTATTTCTAGCCCAGGATCCACTGCAAGATATTTTAAGAGCTGGGACAGATAATAATGAGGTCTTTCTGGTAAATTTTTCCCAAAGAAAGGGTCCATAAAGGAATCCCATGTGTTAACTGCATGGATCATACTCCAAGACTGACCACAAACTTGATCATAAGTCAACCTTGAATAAATTACAAAAAATTGAAATCATGCCAAGCATCTTCTCTAACCACAAAACTAGAAATCAACACCAAGAAGGAACCTCAAAAACACACAAATACATGGAAATTAAACAACTTGCTCCTGAATGATTCTGGGTAAACAACAAAATCAAGAAAGAAATTTAAAAATTTATTTGAAGCAAATGAAAATGAAGACATACAACACACCAAAACCTCTGGGACACTGCCAAAACCTCTGGGACACTGAGAGGAAAATTTATTGCCCTGCACACCCACATCATGAAAAGAAAAAAATCAATTTAACATCTCATCTAAGGGAAATAGAAAAACAGGAACAAACTAGAAGCAAAGCTTGCAGAATAAAAGAAGTAACCAAAATCAAAAACAGAAATAAATTAAACTGAGACCATAAAAACCATACAAAGGATCAACATGGTCGAAAGCCATTTCTTTGAAAGGATAAACAAGACTGACAGACCTCTGGTCCGACTAACAAAAAAGAGAGAGAGAGAGAGAGAGAATCCAACTACATTTAGGAGCAAAAAGGCAATGTTACAGCTGACCCAGAAGAAATACAAAAATTATCAGAGATTATCATCAACATCTATATTGTGCAAATTAAAAAATCTAGAGGAAAAGGATAAATTCCTGGAATCACACAACATCCCACGATTAAAACAGGAAGAAACTGAAACCCAAACAGACCTGTAATGAGCCAAGAAATTGAATCAGTAATAAAATACTTACCTACCAAAAAAAGCCCAGGACCTGATGGTTTCACAGGTGAATTCTACCAGGCATACAAAGAGGAGCTGACACCAAAATTACTAAAATTATTCCAAACAATTCCCACTCATTCTACAAAGCCAACATCATCTTAATAATAAAAAAAAAAAAAAAAAAAAGGCAAAGACTTAACAAAGAAAGAAAACTATAGTCTAATTTCTCTGATGAGCACAGATGCAAAAATCCTCAACAAAATCCTAGCAGACTGCATCCAGGAGTACATCAAAAAATTATTCATCACGACCATGTGGGGTTTATTCCAGGGATGCAATGCTGGTTCAACATATGCCAGTCAATAAACGTAATTCACACATAAACAAAAGTGAAAACATGGCTATCTCAGTAGGTGCGGAAAAAGCACTACTAAAAGTCTAACATGATAAAAACCTTCAACCACCAGTGCATTGAAGGAACATTCCCCAAAATAATAAAAGTCATCTATGATAAACCCACAGACAGCATCACACTCAATGAGTGTAAGTTGGAAGAATTCTCTTCAAGAATTGGAACAAGACAAGGATGCCCACATGCACTCCTCCAATTTAACATACTACTAGGAATCCTAGCCAGAGCAATCAGGCAAGAGAAAGAAATAAAAGGTATCCAAATAAGAGAAGAGGAAGTTAAATTATCTCTCTTTACAGAGGATATGATTGTATATCTGGAAAATCTTACAGATTCCACCAAAAGACTCTTAGCACTCATAAGCAACTTTAGTAAAGTCTCAGGTTACAAAATCAGTGCTCAAAAATCAGTTACATTTCCATATATGTTCAAGCAGAGAGCCAAATCAAGACCACAATTCCATTTACAATAGCCACAAGAAATAAGATACCTCAGAATATATCTAACCAAAGAGGTCAAAGATCTCTACAGTGAGATTTACAAAACACTGAAAGAAATCAAAGATGATACAAACAAACGGAAAAACAGTCCATGCTCAATATTGTTAAAATGTACTTACTGCCTAAAGCAATCTACAGACCCAACACAATCCTATCAAATTACCAGCATTATTTTTCACAGACCTAGAAAAAAACAATACTTAAACTCATATGGAAGCAAAAGAGTCCCAATAGTCAAAGCAATCCTGAGCAAAAAGAACAACGCCAGAGGCATCACGCTGCCAGATTTCAAACTTTATTACAAGGCTACAGTTACCAAAACAGCACAGTGCTGGTACAAAAATAGACACATAAACCAATGCAACAGAACTGAGAACCCTGAAATAAAACCACTGTCTTACAACCATCTCACCTTTGGCTAAGTTGACAGAAACGAGCACTGGGGAATGGACACCCAATTTAACAAAAGTGAAAACATGGCTATCTCAGTAGGTGCGGAAAAAGCACTACTAAAAGTCTAACATGATAAAAACCTTCAACCACCAGTGCATTGAAGGAACATTCCCCAAAATGTAGTTGGATTCTCTCTCTCTCTCTCTCTCTCTCTCTTTTTTGTTAGTCGGACCAGAGGTCTGTCAGTCTTGTTTATCCTTTCAAAGAAATG
>CAUYQG010216926.1:0-10042 GCA_963574415.1 Tarsius wallacei | reverse complement strand
CAATAAATTTTTAAAAAATCAGCCGGGCGTGGTAGCGCGCGCCTGTAATTCCGGCTACTCGGAAGGCTGAGGCGCAAGGATCGCCGGAGCCCAGCAGGTCGAGGCTGCGGTGGCCGGGAGCGGCCACTGCACTCCAGTCTGGGCGACAGAGTGAGACTCCAACTCAAAAAAAAAAAAAGGAGATAATTTAATGTGCAGCAGCAGTGTTGATTATAAAGGAAGCCAGTCTTCAGCATGACTTCCAATGATCCTTATTCCTGGTATTCACACCTTTGCATAGTCTCCTCCCACATCATGCCAGAGTTGGTCTGTGTGACCAATAATATAGCAGCAGAAAAGGTAGTAGGTCACTTCTGAGGATAGGTTATAAAAGACACTGCTTCTTCTGACTCTATCTCCCTCTATTTTACTCTCAGATGACTCGCTATTAGGGAAACCCATTGCCATATTGTAAGCAGGTCTATGGAAGGTCCAGCAAGTTGAGAAGCTGAGGCCTCCAGCTAATAGCCACCTGACTAAGGCATTTTGGATGCAGATGTTCCAGCCCCAGTCAATCCTTCAGATGACCACAGACTTATTTGACAGCTTGCTTGTCACCTTGTAAGAGACCCTGAGAAAAAACCACCAGGCTCAGCCACTCTGGGTTCCTGAACCACAGAAAAGGCATGAGATAATATATGTTTGTTTTAAGCTGCTAAACATTGGCATAACTTATTACACAGCAATAGATAACTAATGTTATCTGGAAAATATGGAATCAGCTGGCCCCCACTGGAAATATTAACTCAAGAACACATCGTCTTAGTTGTGGCTCAGAAATCAAGAAGCTGTTGCTGTCACATCTACCTCTCAACATTCATAAAATCAGTATCTGAACATTGAAAGGTCCATGAAGTAAAGAGCCAATACCTAGTCAATGGCCCATTGGCAAGCAGCAACAGTTGAAGCAACCTTCATGAAAGATGATGTCCTCTGCCTCACTTTTCCAAATCTCACATCTTACACAACTATTTGGCAAAACCTAAATAACAACCTGCCTCTAGAACAGAAAGCTTGGGAGTACAGGTTTTAGCTTTTTAGTCTGTATTCTTTAGAAAGGCACAGCGGAAGGAGATTGAATGGATGCCGAGTCCAGTTCACCATGGCCACTACACTGAGACAAATTTACACAAACATTTTGAAAATCTTTGATTTAAAAAAATCAAATCTAAAACCAAAACACAAATTAGCATAGTTGGCAAAGGAAAAAGCATAAAATTTGTCTAAGCTACAACTTTATTAAAAAATCCAAAGTAATTCAAATTATTTCCCAGGATCCCTATCCTAAAATACATGTTTTTAAAATGTAATGCAAATAAAACCAGAGACAAAGCTATTCAACTCATTTTACAAAGCTTATATAATTTTGACATGAAAATATGGACAAGGATTGTATAAGAAAAGAAAGTTATAGGTAATCTTACTGATAAAAACAAATGCAAAACTCAAATAAAGCATTAGCAATTTTCACTCATCAATGTATAAAAATAACACTATATCATAACCAACTGTGGGTCTAGGAATTCAATAATTCTCTAACATTGGCAAATCTATTTATGGAGGTTCATTGGCATACAAGTAATATTAAAATCCTTGGTAATAGAGGAGATTCCCTGGGGAAAACAATAGACTAGAGAAACTGATTCCCAGGAATGTGATCTCCAATATTTAAAAATCCTGAAAAGGACACCCTAAAGGAGCGGCCAATGAAATGTGGGTGGGCTGGGAGAAAGGGCTATGTGGTGTCAAGGTGGCCAGGAGAAAAAAGGGTTGCAAGTGGCCAAGCGCTCAGAGATAAAGTGAAATGAGAAACGAGAATTCCTATTACGTCCTCACAATGGCAGTCCCTAGTTCTATGACACACATGATCTCAGAGAGTGTTGGGACCAATGCCTGATTGGGATGGGTGAAGAGAATATGTGAAATAAGAAAATGGGACAGAGACTACAGAAAGTTTATTTCAGAAATGAAGCTCTCAAGGGGAAACAAATGGGTTAGTAGTTGGATTCTTTTCAGAGGAGTGGGATAAAAGCAAGATGTTTTTTGTATTTTGTGTTGTATTTGTTGCTGTTGAAGGATGATTGGTACTGGAGCATACTTTATACCAAGGGAAATAATCAATAAGTAAAAGTGATATGGTGCAGGAGAGAGCAATTATGGGAGCTACGCTTCTCCCTCAGCCATAAACACCTTGCCCAACTCCAGCTAAAGTGAAACCCAATTGTCTGCCACGCTCCTGAACTCAAGCAGCTGAACATAGTAAAAGAAAAATGCACAGCTGGCCTCGCCTCAAATCTGACTGCAAATCTCAAATGAGCATTTAACACCAATCAACAATTCTACATATATCCTTAAATATGATGGCTTCTCCGCCCTGAAAAAGTGTACTCATGTCCACCCTCCTCAATCTCCCAGAGTGACGAGATTTGTTTATTTACTTATTGAAACAAGGTTTCGCTCTGTCACCCAGGCCTGAATGCAATGGTATGATCACAGTTCACTGCAACCTTGAACTCCTGGGGCTCAAGCAACCCTCCTGCCTCAGCCTCCCAAGTATCTGGGACTACAGGCACATGTCACCATGCCTGGCTAATTTTTCTTTCCTTTTTTTTTTTATTCTAGAGATGGGGTCTCGCTATGATGTCCAGGCTGGTCTTGAACTCCTGGTCTCAAGTGGTCCTCCAGCCACGGCCTCCCAAAGTGCTGGGATTATAGGCATGAGCCATTGCACCTGTTCTCTCCCTTACCTTTAATTGCTCGCCTGGCCTCACACATTATGGAGAAATAGAAACTACTATATAGACATTCTTTCATCTTCTAACGACTCAATCTACCTGCCTTCTGCATCTACTGTCTCTCCACGTGTCCTGGATCCCACTTTGTTGTCACAGGAAACCTATTGAAGGATAACTGCACACATTAACCCACAGCAATTTAGGCTTAGAAGAAATGATGAGCACAAAATAAAACTGAATATTGCTAAAGTGATACACATTGAAAATTTGACTAACATTAATGAGAAAATTCAGTCTCTGAAAAGGTTAGATTTGCAAATGTTGACATGGAAAAATTAGATTTGATGGTCATACTGAACCCAAAAAGAGGTCAATTATGAGATGCCAGCATCAATAAAAATCTTCACCATAAATTATTTTTGTTTTTGAGTTGGGGTCTCACTCTGTTGCCCAGACTAGAGTGCAGTGGCACAATCATGGCTCACCGCAGCCTCTATCTCCTGGGCTCAAGTGCTCCTTCTGCCTCAGCCTCCCAAGTAGCTGAAACTACAGGTACACACTCCCATGCCTGGCTATTTTTTTGATTTTTTTAATAGAGATGAGGTCTCACTATGTTGCCCAGGCGATTCTCAAACTCCTGGGCTCAAGCAATCCTCCCTCCTCAATCTCCCAAAGTGCCGGGATTACAGGCATCAGCCACTGCGCCTGGTTTCATTGTAAAATTTACACAGAAAAGCTATCCCTCAAATAAAATATTTTCAGTAAAATGAAAATAAAAACTTAGTAATATTTTAACTGTGAGTATCTATCAGGCTATAAGTAATCATTAAAGCGCTGATATTTAGAAATAAAGTCAATCTCACATAAAAAATATTGAGGAAAAAATTGTCCCAGAGAGGTCAAACTGTTCCGTACTACTTTGGTATATTTCCTCCCAGACCTTTTCCTATGTATATTCAGACAGAACAGTGGAGTCCACTCCCCGGTGCTCCTCCCCCTTAGGATCCTGAAGCATTTGTAGTTTGTCTTGTTTTCTGAGTGGGAGTGCAGTGCCACGCTCACGGCCACCACAGCCTTGACCTGCTGAGTTCAGACAAACCTTCCACCTCAGCCCTCCAAGTAGCTGGAACCACAGGCGCACGCCACCATGCCCAGCTAATTTTTTTATTTACTGTAGATACAATGTCTCATCAAGTTGCCCAGGCTGGGCTCAAAGCTCTGGGTTCAGGCAATCCTCTCGCCTCCGCCTCCCAAAATGCCAGGATTACAGGCATGAGCCACCGTGCGGTGCTTCATTTGTGGTTTGTCAGCCCCATCCCTCCCAGACCACCCCCACACCAATAAGTTCCCTCAGGCTAATAGGTACCCTAAGAACATTGCAAGATGTCAAGTGAGCAGCCACGTGGTGGCAGAAAGCACAGGCTGGGCTTGTCGTGATAGACAATCAGCTGGTGAGTCCATGGTACAGACAGAGGAAAGTTCCCCCAGAACACAGATTGGACGATCATGGACAGGCACAGGCCCTGGGTGGGCCACGTAGAATTCTCTGTCCTAGGAAGCGTGCGTAGTTGCCTGGCTGGCAAGTATCTGTTCCAATGTGGCTATGGGCACCTTCCACAGTCCTTCCTTAGACACACTGTCCTTCCACCTTCTGGACAGGGATGCTCTCTTGGGTCACTTGTGGATTTCAGGACTCCTGGTGTCTAGACTGTCTGCATGTTTTACCTTCCTTGGCCACTCCCACCTTCCTTTGTCCTCCTTTGCCCTGTACACTTGTTCAATTTCTCTTGTAATATCCTTTAACTTTTGTTAGGAAGAACCTCAGTGTCTCAAGAAAAATTGAATTCAAATCATTTGCAAAGATGACTCTTCCTCTAAATGGGTCCTGTCATTGGAAAAAAGAAAAGAAAAAAGTTTTTCTTAAAAGAAAAACTTTAAAAAAGTATAAAAGCAAAGAAAGCTGAGAATTCATGTTCAAAAGTATTATTCATAATATTTTATTAGAAAAGTTAGATATTATAAACTTTCTCTCTCATTAAAAACATACTTTATATTAACAAAAATAATTTTTTTTTTGAGTTGTAGTCTCACTCTGTCGCCCAGGCAGTGGCACACTCACCGCCATCCCAGCGTTGACCTGCTGGGCTCCGGCGATCCTTCCACCTCAACCTTCTAAGTAGCTGGAACCACAAGCATGCGCCACCACACCTGGCTAATTTTTTATTCATTGTAGAGATGATGTCTCACCAAGTTGCCCAGGCTGGTCTCAAACCCACAAACTCAGGCAATCCACTCGCCTTGGCCTCTCAAAGTGCTGGGATTACAGCCTGAGTCACCAAGCCCGGCCTATAATTTTTAATGCCTACATAGTATTCTAATAAATGAATGCATCATATTTTATTGAAATAATCTCCCATCTATGTTTAAATTTCTCATCATTCTAAAACAGTGGAACAAAAAGTCTTGCACATATATATTTTTGTAATTGGATGATGTATTTCC
This sequence comes from Tarsius wallacei, assembly GCA_963574415.1. NCBI lineage: Eukaryota > Metazoa > Chordata > Mammalia > Primates > Tarsiidae > Tarsius > Tarsius wallacei. Next base: position 4,766 of record CAUYQG010216926.1, on the reverse strand, counting down.
TTGGGTTACATTCCTAAAAGTCATTTGCCCAAGTATGAAAATAATGGTTTGTATTTTCAATAAATAACTGGCAGAAAAGAAAAGAAAATGGGGGGAAATGTGGAAAGAGGAGAAAACAAGTCAGTCTAGGGAAATGTATGACTATGCATTTTTCTTTTTCTCTTAAAATGTTTTATATTAATTTGTGAATATGCATATGGTAAAAATGCTCTTGGATTTCAAAGAATATGTAGAGAAAAATAAGTCTGCCTCTCATATGCCTCCCAGTTCCCCAGTTCTCCTCTCTCTAGTTCTTTTTTATCCTTTTAGATATTAGGGTGAAACATACCCAAAAGCCACTTTGCTAGATCAAATATGATTTAAGGAAATGCAGTGTGGTTCTATCTAATATTATAAGCATGTCTATTTGCTTTTGCAAACATTTGATCATAAAACACTCAGTGACTCTGCCAGGTATATCAGGACACTTTGCTATAAATCTCTTTCCTTAAATCTAAAACTACCAAAGACTGTTAAGATAAGTGTAGTAGAGGCGGCCTTGGGTGTGGTGCCATTCATTTCCCTAAAACGAATAACAGTTTCCTTTAGCTTGAAGAGGGAACAACACTTTTGAAGTCTATAAATTACATAAACAAATGATAAGAAAACATATTGTGTGAAGAAAATCTCCAACTAACAAAGCCCAGGGCTTTCTTACAGAATCCTAGAGCCCAGCTATGAAGACAGCCGGCTAGAGGGCGCTGTGGTTCAATCCTAATATGTTGGTTCCTGTAACCAGGATTTGAGAATAAAATTGCCTAGAACAGTTTTACACCAATAAAGGACCACAGGTGAATAGTTTGTCTATTGCAGCCCCACTATTGCAACATCTTTTCTGCTATAAACGCAAGAGTGATGGACTGAATCTACAAAGCTGTATAAGTAGAATAATCTCCAGTAGGGAATCATATTAGCCTTGCCTGTGGCAATTTGGTCCAAACCGCTGATTAATGGAATTCAATCGGTTGACACACAAGGAAAATGAGTCCAGGGGCAGGAAAACGAATTTTTTTTTTTTTTTTAGAGAAATGAGGTGGGGAGCAGGGTAGAGGAGTCTCACATGTTGCCCAGGTTGGTCTCAAACTCCTGGGCTCAAGCAATCCTCCCGACCTGACCTTTCAAAGTACTGGGATTACAGAATGAGCCACCATGCCCGGCTGATTTTTTTTTTTTTAACCCAGGCCTTGGATGTTGCAGCATGGTAGAGTGAATCTTCTTTTATTAGGCTTCCAGCCTTGCCAGATTACTGCTCAGTCACCTTCTCTCAAAAGATAGTCAAAAGCCTACCTGGAATCACTGTATCATGGTCAACTCTGCAAATCCATAGACATGTTTCCTCACCCTCAAATAAAGCTTGTCCTCATACAAAACATAAATTCTGTCTACTTGTGTATTGGGTTGATCTTCCCTTGCCTCTCTGTTGTGCACATATGGGTCCCTTTTATTTTCTGACTTCAAAGTATTAGGTTGAGTATTAAGATGAGTGTTTGTTTCAATGGTAAAAATGTGTTACTGTGTCAGATTAGAAAATGGTGATTGGGCTTCCAACCAAAACTAAAACTACTTAATCTGTAATTTACCTGATGCTGATAATCCTTTTCAATTATACCTCCACACCATTAACAGGCATTGAGTAGGCTTACACTGAAAATTCTGATGTGTTTCTTGCAGGACACTAGCAACAAAAATTTCTCATAATTTCAGTAGAAAGCATGACCAGTGGCTGTAGAGTCCAAAGGGATTGTTGGGCATAGTCTCAGTGTTCGCATGCTATGTCTGAAACACCCCTGCTCCTCAGGTGTACTCTTGCACACAAAACAATGTGGAACACTTCTTTTGTGTACAGTAGACACTCGCTATTTTCACAAATGGAGTACAGTAGATCTCAAGCTCATTAAAGAATGAAAACGTGGCAAAATTGAAGTGGAAGCAGTCAGCTCAGAAGATAGTTCAGTAATTAAGTGAGCTGAGTCAAAGTAAGTCATCTCACAAAGCACAGTCACCCCAGTGGTTTCCTTTTACTGGAAGGTAGCAGCAGATACAAAAAAAAGAAACTCTCAAGACTTCCCTCAAATCTCACCACAGTATTATCAAAATGGAAGGAAAACAGTGTGAGGAGAAACTTAAGATGGAGAAGATAGCAAAGGTTATTTGAGTGCCCTTGGTGAGGAGTGTGGTCACTCCCAGAGCCCAGTGGGGTATGATTGGTTTTGGTTTATTTGTAATTGATTATTATATTATATCATATAGTATATTATATATAAATACCACAATGATGTATCTGCTGTTTTACCTGTTGTACATCACTCCATGAACAAGAGCACACCTGAACAGGATTAAAGACTTCACATACAACTTCATTCCCTACCTCTGGGCAAATGTCTCTCAAATTGCTTGCTTATATGGTCACCAGCATACAAGAGTGACTGGATGTGTGAAAATCCACCACTACGAATGGGAAGACAAATCCTGTGTCCATTGTCAATGAGTCAATCACAACCGATTTATAAGGAAAAGACAATAGTACTAATTGTGTGGACAATGGTCCAATTTTTTTTCAGTGTTTTACTGTGTCTGATAATAAGTGGGTGTATTCATGCACAAAGACAAATGCTCTCATGTTGAGAAGAAGTTAAAGGCTGCTGGCAATGTTTTCACACTCAGATGAGCTTTGTCATATGAGTGGAATATGGAGAGTGATGGAGAAAGAGGGAAGATGGATTGCGGAATAAGTAGCAAATGTTTCCTGGTGGCCGATTGACTTAAGATTAAATACCATGACCTGTTGTTCCTTTGACTCACTAAAAAGTTTCTCAGTCCAGGAGGCAAGGTCCACACCCAGTACTTAAGGGACGCCAAAGGGCGTTTCTGATTACTTACTTGACAGAAGAGCCACAATTCCCATGAGGCATTAGCACAGATCATGTGAGTGGATTAATCCATTGCCAAATGTGGTCATGTAAGTGAGAAAACGTCCCCAGAAAATAAGTCAACCCTGTCTAGATTGATGTATGACATTGGAAGGTGAGCACTGTAGAAAGGAAAGAGTATTAACTTTACACAATTAAAAGAAGTTTTCTTAGTTGAATTCAGGACACATTGTGTCATGAAATACAGCTAACAAATATGCATTTGTAGAAGTACCAAGTTTGAGTGCTTTACCAGAAAACCTTAAAAGGTGCAAAAAAGGCTAAGATCTTTGAGGGTAGTTTTTTTCCTCATAGAAGCATTTAAGTGTGCCCAAGACTAGCTCACACAGGGTTATTCTGAGACAAAAGATATATACACTTCTTGAATATGACTACACACTTCTGTGTAGCTAGTAAGTATATGTCTACTGTATATGCCAGGTAAGACCTCAGATTATCGCCAAACAGAATCAATTATATAACTTCCATAATTATATAACGCCCATGTAAAACCACTTACTCTCCCTGGAGATGTAACAGGAAACTTCCAATCCAACCATGTGATTTCGCTCTAAATATGGATCCAACAATGACAGCTGTATCAATTGGACAGTTCTTTAAAAAAAATAGCTCAACTATGCTTGATTCAGTTTAATATATTTGTCTAATGTGTGACCATTTTAAAATGAGGAAGACTATTGCAAAATAACACAACATTTGTTTGAAAAAAATTAGACTTTTTAGTCAAACTTTCAACAGTAATCAAAAGAGATCTAACTTAATATTTTGACCAGTTTGGGTGCACACGAAGCACATTGTGGTTTTTTAAAATAATGACTCATCATAATATAAATTCTCTTTAGTTTTTCTCCCATCCAAACAATGTAATATATTTTTAGAAATTCCATTAGAGGGCATGTTTTCTCTAAACCACTGACTATAAAGCAAGAAGATTTTAGGCAAGAAGTAATTTAGAAGGAATATACAGAAAACAGAGACTAATGACTTTTCTAGGATGATTCTGTTTTAAAATCACCGTGTTTATTTTCTTATAATTTTTCTAACTGTAGCTATTCACAAAAACTTTCTAAATTTTATACTATTGACTTTTTTTTTTTTTTTTTTAGTAATACAACACTTCATCCCACATTGAGAATAGAGACAATCACAATAGTTTCAAAGCATTTAAACTTTTTCATGTGGCAATGCCAGGCATACAATCTACATTCTCCACCAATATCTGAGAGTCAGACCTCAGCATGAGTTCAGCAGTTTAGCTTTTTAACAATGCGCTCCAACATAGTAAGGTCATAAAACAGGAGATGATTTTTTTTTCAGCATAGCAAATCAAACCCGTATAATTTGTTACAGTAAATTTTCCATTGTTATAAATGTTATAGATTTTGTAGATGCCATTTTATTATAAATAAGTTCATCTATATTTTACATTTTATGAGTCTATGTTCAAGCCATCTCTCTGAAATCACATTATTTAATATAGATGCTTAAGAAATATATTGTTTCAAAAAATCATATACCAATTACAAAGGTTTTTGCTTAATTCTTCTGCAGTTAATATTTTCTAAAGAGCCTAAAAAGTTTGAAGATTTTTTTTTTTTTTTTTTGAGTCGGAGTCTCACTCTGTCGCCCAGACTGGAGTGCAGTGGCCGCTCCTGGCCACCGCAGCCTCGGCTCACTGGGCTCCGGCGATCCTTCCGCCTCAGCCTTCCGAGTTGCTGGAACTACAGGCGCGCGCTACCACGCCCGGCTGATTTTTTGATTTATTGTAGAGATGAGGTCTCGCCAAGTTGCCCAGGC
>CAUYQG010216920.1:0-20579 GCA_963574415.1 Tarsius wallacei | reverse complement strand
GCGTCTGTTTCCATTTTCTCCCTTATTATCAGGAATGAATGTTGCCTCAGATGGGACCTGAAAATTAAGTGAACATAGGCCTCAGTGGCATCCAGCTTACTAAAAGGAAGAGCTGCAATAAAAATTAAAAGATACATTCAAGCCGGGCTCGGTGGCTCAGCCTGTAATCCCGCGCCTTGGGAGGCTGAGGTGAGTGGATTGCCTGAGCCCGCGGGTTCGAGACCCACGTGGGCAACTCGGCGAGACCTCATCTCTACAATAAATCAAAAAATTCCAGCTACTCAGAAGGCTGAGGGGGAAGGATCGCCGGAGCCCAGCAGGTCGAGGCTGCGGTGGCCAGGAGCGGCCACTGCACTCCAGTCTGGGTGACAGAGTGAGACTCCAACTCCAACTCCAACTCCAAAAAGAAAAAGATACATTCAACTGTAGAATGCCTGACTCTTTCTAGCCCATTCCACATTTACCATCTCACTTGAAAATAGAGCCCAACACACTGTGGTTACTTTGCTTCAAGGTCATAGTTAACATGGAATAGCCTGGCTCCAACCTAGGAGAGCTAGGCTCACAGAGTATGTGTGGGTCAGTCTTCCCCATCCTCACCCCCGCCCCGTGCCCCGCCATGGAATTCATCTCTAGCACTGGGCCTCATTTCTCTCATGCTCATATAAATAGTCCAAATTGCTCTGTCCTCAAGATCTTCTCTCCCTAAGTCCCTTAAATACATAAATGAGAGGGCGCACATGCAGAACTAGGAGAGACTCAGGGGAGCATATGGTAGATGCCCGTGTCCAGCTGTTTGTATCATTCAGTGTTCATCTCGCTGTCTGAGAATGAAAGAACTTATAATCTACAGGAGGGGACTTTATATGTCATATATTTTTAGGACTCTAACAATATTTTGACTACCTTCCTAAACTAATTGCATGCATTTTGTCATTTCACTTTTAGACGTTGTAAGAACCATCAATAACATTGTCAAAAGTGAGAAAGATATGACTATATTGTACAAGTCCCGGTTTTCAAAGTTGATCCCGTATGCAACATGCCATTTCAAGTTCTACTGCAAATATAAAACCAGGAAGCTTTTTTGAAGAATGTATAGTAGGATTTGTCATCAACAAAAGTCACTACACAAAGATGTAATAATGTCATAAGTGAACCAGAGAAAAGAACCCAGAAAAGTGGGTGGTCAGGCCCATTTTGTGCCAGGCATTTTATAAACACTATCTTTTATAAATGTCCTCATTACATATTATTGCCCACACTTTACCAAAATGAGAACTGAGGCTCAGGGAGTTTAAGTGACTTGCATAGGGTTTTGCAGAAGACACGGCACAGCAAAGTTTGACGCTAGATTTCTGGCTCCACACCCACACCCTTCCCCTCATGGCTTGCTGCCTCCCAAGGGAACTCAGATGAGGACAAGATGCTTCTGGCTGCAACAAAATGGAAAGTGTCTTAGAAGAGGTGACATTTGGTCAGGCCAACATGGGGTAGTCTCACTTTGCGAGCGAAGGGATGAACAACACATTCAAATAACAATGAATCTTCTAGCATGTTTGCAGTAAAACGTGAAGGATTTTGAAGCCATTGTTATGTCTTGAATTTGTACTGAGCAGTAGGGAGATTTTGAAATTGTGTAACATATTCATGATTATGAGTTATGATTGTTTAACACATTCATAGATTATGAGTGATATAACCTAAATCGGAAGGACTCAGGGAGATGTCCACCAAAGTGAAAGGACAAGCAGAGGCGTGGAAGAAAATCCCACATGCTAAGCTCAAGCAAAACATAACCACCTGGAAAAGTGGCCACATCTTGCCACCACTACACTACCAGCATTGCCATGTCGTACATTTATCATGTCAGAGTTTATATAAAGTCATATTAGAGCCTTGCCTAGTTTCCTTCTCTGTCGGCTGCTCTCGATTATTTTTAAGACGAATTGTGTTCTCTGGTTATCATCAAGACTGATCAACTGACAGTGACGAAAAAGTAGCATAGTAATTACTAAACTACATTGTTCTGCCATTTCATTCACACCATGCAGATGCCCTTCTGACATCAAAGGCTAAAAAGGCTTTGAAAGGCATTTAAAAATCTTAGCCTTAAATGGAAAATATTTAGTATGCATTTATGCCTTTGTTTGTAGAAAATGCTGCCAAAGTCATTATCATGATGCCCGTGAGTAAAGCTAAATCGAGAACATTCTCTCTTAAACTTTCTCTATGAGAGAGTAAAGATGGGATGGATATGCCAGCAGGACGTATACTAGCAACGGATGGCAGGTCTACAGGCAGCTTTGGGAAATTACAGAGAAGCAGATGCAGCCTGCCTTGTGACCTCTTTATCTACCGTGCTAAAGGTGCAAAGCTCACTTTAATAATGTGACAGATAGACCAACAGATCATAAATATTAAATACATAGCACACTTTGACTGCAAAGCTAAATAGATCTAGCTCCCGTACATGTTGATAAAATGTGCTTAAAAACTCCTTAGCTGACTCCTTGGCACCTGAGTTGTAAAAGCATTTTTTGTTGGTGTTGTGGGGTTTTTTGTTTCTTTGTTTGCTTTTCTTTTTGAGTCAAGCTCTCACTCTGTCGCCCAGGCTGGAGCTCAGTCATGCTTACAGCTCACCACAGCCTCGAGTGAGGTTCCCACCTAAGCCTCCTGAGTAGCTGGTACTAGAAGCATTTACCACCACACCAGTTTATTTTTTCTTAATTTTTTTATTTATTTTATTTATTTTTATTTTTATTTTTTTGAGTTGGAGTCTCACTCAGTCGCCCAGACTAGAGTGCAGTGGCTGCTCCCGGCCACTGCAGCCTCTACTTGCTGGGCTCCGGCAATCCTTCCGCCTCAGCCTTCCGAGTAGCTGGAACTACAGGGATGCGCTACCACCCCCGGCTAATTTTTTTTTTTTTTTTTTATTGTAGAGATGAGGTCTCGCCAAGTTGCCCAGACGGGTCTCGAACCCGCGGGGCTCAGGCAATTTACTCACTTCGGCCTCCCAAAGTGCAGGATTACAGGCTGAGCCACCGAGCCTGGCCTTATTTTTTTTTTAGTAGACATTGGCTCTCGCTATGTTACCTATGCTGGTCTCAAACGCCTGAACTCAAGCAATCCTCCCACCTCAGCCACCCAAAGCCTCCCAGGCGTGAGCCACCTCACCCAGCTGTAAAAGCGTTTTTTAAAATACGTGTAGTTCAAAAGTCTGACCCCAGAAAGAAACAGCTGAGTAGGAATCTCCCAACCAAGGCAGCCTCTTTGGGGGCTCGGGTGGAAGTTGACCCTTTCATCTCTTGTTAGCAAAAAAGAACTTTAGGATTTTCGGAATTTTAGTCTGCCCCTGGCTCCTAAACACTGGGCTCTTCACATGCATTTAAAGTGGAACATGATCAAGCTCATGGAACTGTAATAATTACCCACATTTTGGAGGATAGTTATATTATTAATGTATATATATGCATAGTTTTGAAAGCCCTGGCATCAAGAAAACTCAGTCTATTATTTGTGCACAAATTACCTTTGAACAATTCATATAAAGGTGGCTTTAATGCAAGTCAGTATGTATTGCCTTGAGCTCCTGCTATGCACAAACTCTGGCACTGGACTTGTCCAGGAGAATGAGACGTGCTTGACTCATCCTCATTCTCAAGGGTTCACGGCCTGGTGGGAAAGACGAATGTGTAAGCCAGAAGTCACCAGCTGGCAGCTCGCGGGCTGAAGTCATCCAAGAGATGTGTTTCATTTGATTTCTATAGTGTTTTTTTAGAACATCTGACTTCATTGTCTTTAATTGGAGCTTTCACCCTTCAGTGCCACTGAATACTTTGTCACCAGCTTGATATACTTATCTGTTGTACCTGACGGGCCCCTAAAGGCATTTGAGTTTAGTTGCCACAACATTGTAAACAAATAAATACTGTATCTGGGATAATGTTCTGCCCTATTCTAATACCTGAGAATCTATGGAGGCATAGAGCAGAGAATAGGGAGTTCTTCCCAGGTACGTCAAGCACATTTTGACAGAGGTGACACCTTGCAGACAGAGGAAGTATCATGGAAGCCTGAAGATATGGAATGGTAGGCTAAGATTAGGAAATCGAGAAGGAGAGGGAAGAAAATATTGAACCCCTGTGTGTTGAACACTGACTGCCAGCCATTGACAGACACGTCTCATATGACCACAATCAACCATTATGTTCATTGCTCATTCCATATTTCAAATGAGAAAACTGAGTATCAGAGAAGGCAAGTGACTTATCCAAGATCAATCTGTCAGTGATGGGTAGAGTCAGAATTCAAAGTTCTGCCTGGCCTCAAACCTAAGCATTGTTACGATTAAACCTGATGGATGTATTAGCCGATTGCAAATTTATTCAGGTATTTTTTTAGTAAAGAATCCAAGTCCCAATGAATATAAACGTAGGTAAAACGCCTACTTGCAAATGAGCTCCCTTCCAGCTATAGAAAGTTGCTCTTGGCTTAGGAAGCAACTGAGTAGGCAACATACTTCTAGATCCTAGCAAGATATTTGCCTGAGTAACAATTTGTCACTTTTTATTTGATCACGTATGTATCCACTTATTCAACTTGCATTCATTGAAACCCAGATCTGTGTATCTTCTGATCCCATTAAAGGAGACCACAGTGAACCACACCACCTCATGCATCACAATGAGGCAGTCATCCTTTCTTTGCCAAAGTAGGCAGAGCATCTTCTTCTAGACTGCAAGCTGTCAGTTAAAGAGACCTGAAATAAATCTTTCCATGGAGTACAGGAAGCATTCTTCCAACGCTTTACATGGAATGTCTTCTCTTACTCTTGCCAGTCTTCCTCGCTGGTGGTGTAAACTTATGGAGCTTGCAGCCTCATCCACCATCACAACTAAGAAGCAGTTGTTCAAACATAGCAGGTTTATGGTGTTTGTCTTTACTTCTTAGTGGAGAATAAAGTGTACAATGCTATAAATTATTGTAACTAGGATAAAAAGAGGCATATGGGATGAAAGCGTGAGTTACACAAGGAGTAGAGGGAAACACACATTCTGGCAAAGTAAGGACAAGTGAAAATAGTAGATAGATAGATAGATAGATAAAACTAATAATAGTAATAAGAATAATAGAAAGATAGGTAGATATATAGATAATCTTTGGCGATTCAGAAGTGACATTTCTCAGGGAAGGGAAGCCTGGGCATAGCATTTGGTTTAACAGAATGTTACCTTTGCACTTTAAAGTTATTCTTGCTGTATCTCAGAGATACCGCCATTAATCAAAAACACAGTTAGGGAGTGGCTACTAGATGCCAGTTGCAGAACTCAGAACTGGACACTCACATATGAAGAAAAGATGCATGCACCCTTATTCTCAGCTCTTCAAATTTTGGGTCATGCTCTTATCAGTAAACGTTTTTATGCTAAAACTCTCTGCTGTATGGAGACTTATATATTTGTAAATCATATGCCATGGGTGTCAAAACATATATACACATGTTAAGAGATGCTATCTATGTATGACTTTTAGTTCACTATAATCAGAAGTATCTGGGCACTGATGGTAACCACTTTGAGCACCTCTTGTGACTGCAGAAGTCAAACATGACTGGTATTCATCTTTTGGTATAGGTATATTATTACAATTTTAATACAGTTTTTTTCTTTCTTAAAATGTGCATATTTTTGGCACCCTCTGTATATGTACTAATTTTTTTATTTGTTGTTATATTTTTTGTATAAACACACAAAATGTAAAAAGATGAAATTAAACTATTTTGAAGTAATATTCACTTTATGCATTCATGGTGCAAAATTTAACACCTTAGGGTCTGATTGTAATTTCAGTTTATTTCATACTTGATTTCACATAATAATCATTCTACACACAGGCACAACATACATAAATGCTACACATTTATGGCCAGGTTTGTTGTGATATGAATTAAATCCATATTTTTAATAATTCCTAGTGATTGTTTTGTGGCCTCCTCTTTTCAAATCTGATTATACCATCTTTGTTTTTTATAATAGTTGATAGTTTTATAGTAGTTGATAACTCATTTTAGGAGTTGAAGAGATGGATTTTCCATATTGTGTTTGCTTACTTCGGCCTTCGTTATATATTTTCTAATGCATATCCAAGTACGAGGACCACTATATAAGGAGCCACATAGTCTTCTAAGATCATTGTCTTGGGTCTGGTAAAATAAAAGTCTTGTCCTAATTATTCAAGCCTTTGAAGTGAATTATTTATTTTCAACCTAGAAATACTTCGTCTATACTTTGGCATTTTTTTTCACTGTTTATTGCTTAAACAAGTGATCAACAAAATTCTCTGGTCACACACAACTAACAATAAAAATGATCAACTTTTACTGGGGGGTATTGTCTATGTATATGAACTAGTATGGTGTGTGTGTGTGTGTGTGTGTGTGTGTGTATGTGTATAATGTATATATATATATATAAAATATGTATTTACAAAAGATACACATACATAGCATCTACTAAAGGATGATATAAAGCATAAATAGAAATTGAATTTTCAGTATTGTCTTTCCACTGCCCATCTTCCGTGCACTCTGCTGTTACATCTCTCCCACCCCAATTTTGGAAAACGCTAGTATAAAGTGAATTCATTACTGACCAAGGTGTAACAGAAGAGGACCAAACATAGTCACAGGCAAAGTAATCCTCCTGCTCCACCTCAAACACATGTATGTGTGCATGTATTTTAAGTTTCCAGTTCAAAACTTTTTGTCTTTAATTAAACCAACATGTCCGTTGTCTACATATAGATCACAATGGATCTCCATAAATGGATATTTGCAAAAATGCAACTTTAATAAAAAAAACTTGAAGGATTCATATTTCAAAAGTTCCTATTATAGGTATATTATCCTTATTAAACTTTTTTTGTCATCCAGATTAAATTATTGATAGATAGGGACTTTTTGTGTGTGTGTGTGTGTTGGAGTCTCATTCTGTCACCCAGACTGGAGTGCAGTGGCTGCTCCCGGCCACCGCAGCCTCGACCTGCTGGGCTCCGGCCATCCTTCCCCCTCAGCTTTCCAAGTAGCTGGAACTACAGGCATGCGCTACCACGCCCGGCTCATTTTGATTTGTTGTAGAGATGAGGTCTCGTCAAGTTGCCCAGGCAGGTCTCGAACCTGTGGGCTCAGGCTATCCACTCACCTCAGCCTCCCAAAGGCGCAGGATTACAGGCTGAGCCACCGAGCCCGGCTTAAATAGACATTTCTTAAAAGAAGGCATACATACGGACAAGTACACACATAAAAAGTTCAAAATCACTAATCATCAGTAAAATGCAAATCAAAACCATGATTAGATGTCATTTCACCCCAGTTAGAATGGCTGTCATAAAAAAACACAAAAAATAGTACATGTTGATTAGGTTGTAGAAAAAAGGGAACTTGGTACGAGTGTTTGTGAGAATGTAAATTAGCATAGCCACTCAACAAATGTATATTAGTGAAGCCACTCTGACGAATAGTATGGAAGTTTCTCAAAACGCTAAAAATACAACTGTCATAGTATACTGCAATCCTGCTACTAGTTATTTATAAAAATTAAAAAAAAAAGAAATCAGTATAACTAAGAGATTCTGCATTCCCATGTTCATTGTAGCATTGGCAGTAGCCAAGGTAGAGAATCAATTTAAATGTTCATCAACAGACGAATGGATTTTTTAAAATGTGGTGTGTATACACACACACACACACACACACACACACACACACACACACATATATACACACAAACTCACAATGGAGAACTGTTCAGTCATAAAAAAGAGGAGAAATCCTGTCATTTGCAGCAACATGGATGAGTCTGTATGACATTCTGTTAAGTAAAATCAGTCAGGCATAAAAAAACAAATACCTCATGTTCTCTCATATTTGGAAGGTAAAAAAAATAGAGCTCTTAGAAGTAGAACTGTGGTTCCTAGAGGCTGGGTGGTAAGGGGGAGAGAAGGATAAGAAGAGCTTATGGATACAAAGTTGCAGCTAGATGAGAAGAATACATCTTAGTGTCTTGTAGAACTGTAAGTTAATATGATCAACAATAACTTGGTGAATTTTCAAAAAGCTAGAAGAGTCGATTTTGAATGCTTGCAACACAAAGAAATGACAAATGCCTGAAGAGTTAAATATGCTAATTACCCTGATTTTATCATTACCTATTGTGGACACATATCAAAATATTACTCTGTATCCCAGAAATATGTACAATAATTACACATCAAATAAAAATAATAGAAACCTACCAAAAATAAATTAATAAAAAATAGGAACAACAGCACAAAACTCCACAGCTTCAGCAGTGCAAATTTTTCTGTGAACACTACATTAATCTCAGAATATCACCTAGGCTTTTAAAGATGATCCTTGTGCTTAGATAATTTTATGGAAAATTATAGACAGTAATCTCCAGGGACTTGGCTCTCAAACCTTCATTAATTTATTCTAGAAGGGTCCCATCTCGAAATTTCTGTTTCACCTTGTTCTTCTACAGACATTGTGACAAAAGGAAAAAAAAATTTAAGGCAAATTAAATTTAACAGAGTTTAATTGAGCAAAGAAAAATTCATGAATTGGGCAGCCCTCCTGAACCAGAGTAGGCTCAGAAAGACATCAGCACAGTCACATGGTAGAAAAAGATTTAGGGACAGTAAAAGGAAAGTGGCATACAAAAAATGGAAGTGAAGTCCAGAAACAGCTCTGATCAGTTACAGTTCCATGTTTGCCTGACATGAACCTGATTTAAATAGTTGGCAGCCTTTGGTTGGCCAAAACTTGGTAATTGACGCAAAAGTAGTTTAACCTGCTTACACATTCAGTTAGGCTACAGTTCACTATAGTGAAAGGCAATGAGCAACTCTCTAGGCAAACCAAAATATGCAAGGAGACATCTATGGGCCAAGCTTCGTTTAACGATTGTATGACTTCCATATGCTCTGAGCTGCGGCAGGTTTAGAAATAGTTGCAGCGGTGAAAGTCACAGGGACTGTAGGGCCACCCACCCTTGTGTTTCAATGTTTCATGGGCCACTTTGATTAGCCCTGTGCAAATTGCTTCCTCTCTCCAAGCATTCTTTTCATCAACTAATGCTAGAGGTGGAAAGCTCATCATCTACATGAAAGTGTTCATAAATTTAAAAAAGAGGGGGGGATCTACTTTAGAGGGGCAAGAACAGCTATCAGTATCCTTAATGAGAAGAGAGAAAATGTATAAGGATGTAAATAGAGTATTAACAGAGGAGGGAATGAACGACTTCTTTAGGCCAGCTCCCTGGAGGCAGCAATTACCAAGAACAATTAAGCAGAGCTTTCACCCCACTGGCCAGAGAGTTCAGACTCACAGCTGCTCGATCTCTCTGACAGGGATTCCGCTGACAGGCTTTGGAGAAAGGAGGATTATGTGGCAGATTTCCCGCTAGGGACTGGGATATCAAAAGCTGTAGCTTTTGCAGATACACTGTTCAAACTTAAGCCACGACTCTCTGTGGCCTGTGGTGTGCGCAGGCAGTTGGCTTTGTTTGCATCTCATGAATTATGAGACTCTGCTTGTTTTGAATCTCATTAGTATCCTTGGTGAACTTGGATACTTTAACACTCTGTCATGGGGCAGACAGCCCACAGAGCTGGGTTCCAAATGTGACTGCCCAAGACTGAGTACCTACTATGTGCCGGGTATGACCACAGTCACCACAGTTGATTTCTGGAATTGTCTATTCCCTTAGGGGTATAGTACAAAGTTGACTCATTTGCCGTGGCTCCCCGTCTGAGAGACCTTGTGAAACACAGTTCACCCCTAAAAAATGAAGTCCAAATATTAACTTTCCCCATCTCCTGTAGCTAGAGTGCAGATCCATGAACTGGGCTTGGCCAATTGAATACTTTTCACCATCACCTTGAAGTAGATCCAGTAATATAAAGAAACATGGGTAGTTAATAACAGCAAAGGTACATCAGCATTCATGGTGGCTGTGGCATCTAGGCTTGCAGTGGTCCTAATGTTAGCCACGCTGCTCCCATGGTAGAGTTACCATAGCTACTGCTCCCTGACAATTGGAGATTTTTTAAATTCCCTCGTCATTTCTCCTTTTATGAACTACCTATTATACTTTCAGTAGATGACCTTTCTGCCTGTGTTAAGGAAATTTGTTCTCTGTTATTGGTAACCAGGATTAATATAAATATTGTAAGATTGATGTTAGTAACCCCACCTTACAAACGAAAATGAAGAAAAATGTTCAGAGAAATTAAGAAATATTTGCATGGACATATACCTGACAAATAAAATATGTAGGTGCTTTCTCTTTTTTCTTCTAATGAGATTGCAATTTTTGCTAAATACATCACATAGGTTCATTAAATTATAGAGCAGAAAGAATCTTAAGGGCTGTCTTGTCCAAGCAGGCCATTTTAAGGTAAGCATGTTCTAAACGAAATAGGGCCAAGATATCAAATCTATGGTAAAGCCATCTTTAACAATTATCAACCCCCTTTACCTCAATTGTGTGATCTTTTCAATGCAAAACGAGTTTCTTGAATCTGAGAGTGAATAAACATATCTTGATAGAGTGGAAGGTTGATATTGAACTTAATTGATTGAAAGGTTGACATGGTACCTTTTTTGGATTGTATACAGCTCAGTTCTGCTTGCCAGCATAATGAAAGATGAACAGGGAAGGAGGTAAGAGAGAAACAGTCTGGAAAGTTTGGATTTTAGCATGTAGTGATTTGTGAAAAAATAGGAAAAAAGTCTTTAAAAGATTATTCCACTTTACACTGATAAAGTTCTCCAAAATTTATTAATGGTGGTATTAGGAAGAAAAAAATAATCTACCCAAATGCCTCTTTTACTTTTCTGACTATCCAATACTGCCCCTCACTGTTCCACCACCATGCCACACACCTAAGAGAACATATCACAGAACACTGAACTCTTCCAATTACTTTTCAGCAGGGTCAATATGAGCTCCTTAAGGGCTTCCTACTCCTAATCCCTTTGTTCCAGACCCACTGACAATCTCCATACTACTATGTTACAGCTACAAGATAAGCATTTTGTTAACTATTTGTTAAATGGATGAATACATTAAAAGATGAAATGAATGTTAGGAAATAGATGAAACTGAGGGAACATGTGCTCCAAGTATATTTTCATTCAGCATAAATCAGACTTGCAATAAAAGTAAATCTCCTTATGTTCTTTTGCTGATCTCTTCTAATTAGAGTTCTTCTCTGATAATGTCAAGAACTTAAAATTGTCAATTTAAAGATAATTCTATCTCTTCTTGCTTAAAGAAGTCTCCGTTGTTTACAGGCTCCGTTCTTTACATTTTTTCTCCCTCTCCCTCCACATTTTCTTTTTTTGAGTAGGTGGTTCCTACAAGTAGAAAATCGAATGACTAACCCCCTTTGTCTGGTTTTCTCCATGGAGAAGCCTGGACTTCTCTCTGCATCACAGATGGATTCTGAGGCGGTCCAGAGAAGCTGCATTCCAAGAAGCTACTCTGACCTAGCCTCTTGGAAATCACACAGCATCTCTTTGTCCACATTCTTTTGGTTACAAGGAGAGACACCACCTCTTTATGGAGATATATGCAATGCAAACCTTAAAATTAAGGCTCAGTTATATGTCGAAGTGTGGTATAATAAATATTTTTAGTTTTTGTTCCTGGTTCCTGACACAGTGCTCCTAAAACCCTTGGAACTTCCTGAGTGATAAGAATGTCTTTTGTTAACTATTAGGGGCCTCATTGGATTATACCTGATTTATGTTAATGTGATGGCTTAAGGTAGACCTCAAGATAGCCTCAGGATCGGGCTGGTCACCAGAAAGCCCAAGTGATTAGAGAGTTGGAATGTTAAATCCTACCCATAGAATTTAGAGAGGAATGTAGGAAGAGGGATTAGGTTCCATACCACGTCTTAAACAATGAGATTTTATGAGCTTCAAGGTTGGTAAATACATGAATGTGGCAGGGGAGAGTCATTTACACCCTAACTCTGCTGCATCAAATGGCCTTGTTCTATGTACCTCTTAATCTGACTATTTATGTGTATTCTTTACTGTGTCCTCTATAATAAGTTGTTGAATACGAGTGAAGTGTTTTCCTGAGTTCTATGAACCTGTAAAGTTCGCTGAAGGAGGAATGCAGATGGCTGTTTGAAAACGAGTAAAGTTGATTAAAAGCACTCCTGGTGGGTTGAGCTTAATTAAGATGGTGTCAGCCCCCAGTTGAAGGCTGTTGATTATATAGGGCCAGGTTAGGGGGCTGTTTGGTCAGTTGGTCTAAGTTAATATAGGGCCAGGTCAGGGGGTTATCAGAAAGTTTGGGGTGGATGGCCTACCGGGTTAGAGTAGGTAGCTTGACCAAACGGCCCAAGGCAATCAGGGGTTCTAGAACAAGACATGAGGGTGGAAGGGGCATTCAAGACCACCTGCAGGGTGTTTTACCACTTAGTGGGTTGCTAATTAACTGTCAGCTTCAAAGTGAGAACTTTCAGGTTTTTATCACTTTTAATAGTTTTGAGGTTTTCAGAAGCATCTTACAAGTCAGGCTTCCATCTGACTGACATTACAGAACTAACATACCGCTACAGAACTTACAGAACCATTCTAAAATATTACCAAGCCGAAGGTGGGTGTTTGGGAACCTCTGAAGTCCAAGTAGGACAGTCAGAAGTAGGAGAGACCAAGACATGCAACTGGAATATGAAGTTGAAGCAGTCTTGTGAGGCTGAGCCCTCCACTTGGGCGATCTGATGATAAACCTACATAGAGAGTGCCAAAATGGAATTGAATTGTAGGACATTCAGCTGGTGTCAGAGAACTGGGTAAATTTGGGAGAAAAAATGTGCATCTGATGTCAGAAGTAGAGAGTGAAAAAAACACAAAAACCCAGTGTTTTTTGAGGTGCCTTGTTATCTCTTGAAACCAGGAAGGCCTTGAAAAAGCCTAATGGCAAGATTTCCTCCTTATGTTGCTCCCACACACGAGTCTTAGAAACAAACAACGCTCCTTATCTGAGTAGGGTGCTTCCGTTCCCTGCTAGCCTGCAGAATTGTTCGAACAAGCCAATCACACTCTCCTGAAGAAACGAGGGGTCACATCACTTGGTCCAACAGAGCTTCCTTCTTACATCCCTTAGTTTTCACCCCGAACCCCAAACACAGTGCCCTTTAGGCAACGTGTGGCATGTGGCAAGCTCCCTTCCAGGGCTGTGAGTCCACTTGACTAAACGGCTACCAATTTCATAATATGCCCAGCGTGATGTGTTGTGTGTCCAACCATCTCTGTGACCCTTGTTTGTTTTCTTTTTCACCTTCTGCGAAGTCGGATACTCAGTATCTTGTTTCCTATGGGCTTTCCTTTTTGCTTATCAATAGATTTTTCTTTTTTTAGGACCACCTGCCTCATGAAAATACAAACTTTTGACTTTCTTTTTTTTAAAATTTTTATTATAAAGATGTGGGGTACAATTCAGGGTTAGCTATACAAACATTGACCATGCAGGCACCCCTGTTGATGAGGTATTCCCCTCCCTCCCCTAGCAGTTTCCCTCAACTGCCAATCCCTCCCCCTCCCCCACCAACAGTTTCCCATTACTGCCAATTGATTTCCTATAGCATTACAATTGCTCAAGGTCCTCTTATGAGTGAGAACATATGGAATTCTGTTCTTTGTTACTGTGATAGATCACTAAGTATGATTGACTCCAAATCCATCCAGGTTGCTGCAAAGTCCATATATGTTGCCCATCGAAGCTGGACTGGATAAAAAAAAAATGTACATAAACACAATGGAATATTATACAGCCATAAAGAAAAACCTTTGACTTTCAAAGCTATTATTTCTCGTAGGGTCTTTGAGAGCCTTCATTAGAAATCAAGCCAGGTGTGGTGGCATGTGCCTATAGTCCTAGCTACTCAGGAGGCCGAGGTGGGAGGATGACTTGAGCCTGGGAGTTTGAGACTACAGTGAGCTGTGACCACACCATTGAACTCCAGCCTGGGTGACAGTTGGAAACCATATCTCAAAAAAATAAATAAATAAATTTTAAAAAAGGGTCAGGTGTTGTGGCTCACACCTGTAATTCCAACGCTTTAGGAGACTGAGGGAGGGAGAATAGGTTGAGGTTAGGAGTTTGAGAACAGCCTGGACACCATAGCAAGACCCTAACTCTACACAACATTTTAAAAAGTAGTTTGGCATAGTGGTGCACACCTTTAGTCCTAGCTAGTTAGAAGGCTGAGGTGAGAAGAACACTTGAGCCCAGGGGTTTGAGGTTGCAGTGAGCTATAATTGTCCCATGTCTGTAAGTAAATAAATAAAACAGTATATGTTTCATTGCATTACTTAAGAACTATGAAAAGACAGAATCGATGAAAAAGAGATGAGATGAAGGGAATAGAAAAAGGGGAGAAGAGGAGTGACGAGTAGAAAAGGAACGAGATTAAATGATTACTTAATCAAGTCCCCCAGAAAGCAAAGTCTGGAGTTCAGAACTGTCTAAATTATTAATTATCTATTTGCATGAACTTCTCTGCTGGAATACAAGCTCCTTGGAAGCAAGCAGTAACTTTGCTAGGTTGATCCTTAATGTGTTGCATAGAATATATGCTTAATATGAATGAATGAGGGATTGAGTACATAAACAAGGAAATTGGCGAATACAGGAATTCATGAAACAAAGCACCAAATTAGACACAAAAGAAATCAATTCTGAACAGAAATTGTTGTAAATCAGGGATAGTCACATGAGTAAGGCCAGGGGTCTTTTAAGTGTGTTCTGAATGCATTCTGCAAAGTTCTTGAGCTCAAAAAAATAACGACTCAACTGCCTATTAAAAAGTCTGAAGTTTCTATTAGAATTCATTGCTTTGGCCTCAAGGGCTTTTCTGCCTTTAAGGGTTGTCTGTTAAATTACAGATATCTCTGCGATATATAAAATGTGAAGCTATTATCAACTCAAACCTCAGGGGAGATTATTTGATGGCTGGTTGTGGAGAAGGTGTGCATCCAGGAAGAAAAGAAGAGAGAAAAGGAAGGAACCTAGATTAACTGAAGGTTTAATATGTCAGGTATTTTATACATGCTATCTCCTTTCATCTGAACAAACAAAAAGCATGCTTCATTATATTATATTATTTTACTTTATATTATATTGTATTACATCTTTTTTTTTTTTGAGTTGGAGTCTCACTCTGTCACCCAGGCTGGAGTGCAGTGGCATACTCACAGCCACCACAGCCTCAACCTGCTGGACTCAGGTGGTCCTTCTACCTCAGTCTTACAGGTAGCTGGAACTAAAAGGCATGCGTTATTGCATCCGGCTTACTTTTTAATTTATTGTAGAGATGAGGTCTCACCAAGTTACCCAGGCTTGTTCTCGAACCCCTGAGCTCAGGCAATCTTCTTGCCTTGGCCTTCCAAAGTGCTGGGATTACAGGCTTGAGCCACTATGCTCGGTCATATTATATCCATTATTACAGAGAGCAATCAAGTTTGTAGAGGTTAAATCACTAGTCTGAGAAAAATCAGCCAATAAGGAGCAGAAGTGGAATTTGACCAGAGATTTGTCAGACTCCTTCCTTTCACCAGCTGATGGCCACTGCCCAAGGCCAGGAGAAAATTTCAGTCCTGAAAAGCAGTAATTTCTATTCAGTGCTAGAGATATTGTGGCATCTCCTGGCTTCTCTTTCCGAAAGGCAACAAACTGTTTGTGTTAGTTTGTTAGGGTTGCCATAACAAAGTACCATGAATTAGTTGGCTTAAAAGTGTAAAAATTATATCTCACAGTCTTGGATGCCCCAAATCAAGGTGTGACAGGCCATGTTCCTTCTAAAGCCTGCAGGGAAGAACTTTTCCTTGCCTTTTCCCGCTTCCAGTAGCCACAAGGTATGGGGTTAGGATTTTAACATACCATCACTGGGGACACGATTCAACCTACATTGCCATTTATTTCACTTGATTTATCCTGCAAATATATCTATATCTTTATGTCATCTATATCTATATCTATCTATACATACTTTCACCAAGTGGATCTGTTTTAACTGAATGAAGAGAGAGGAAGAAATGAAATAGAAAGAAGGGTTAGACTTTGTTTCTTTAAAGGTGATTTGATTGTTTTGCTGGAGACAAGGGTCTCTTGTATTTGCATTCATTCTAGACAGAGTTCCAGAGGGATTAGTGACTCTGAAAAGCTTGGCTGTGTTTACTGTATGAATAAAATGTCGAGCAAGTCCTTCTTGGCCATATTTCCAGCAAAGCAACTCAATATATTGCCATTTTGGAGATGAGAATGCTTCAAATGAGATTACCTCTACATTGACTCTGGGTTGCTGTTGAAGGTGATTTATTCTTCTAAATGACGGATATATTTGCAAGAGCCTCTAGAGTGACTGACTTTCTACTGCACACTTACTTGCAGCTTTATTATTTATAGTAAGCAAAGACTTCAATGATCAGAGCTGGAACAAAAGCACTTTCCGTTTTTTCAGTCTAAGACTCCTTGAAATTCTACTTTTTTGGGGGGGGGGTGGG
Source organism: Tarsius wallacei (assembly GCA_963574415.1). Classification (NCBI taxonomy): domain Eukaryota; kingdom Metazoa; phylum Chordata; class Mammalia; order Primates; family Tarsiidae; genus Tarsius; species Tarsius wallacei. The sequence goes on along the minus strand of CAUYQG010216920.1, from coordinate 3,991 downwards.
TTAGTTTCTTTTTGTTTGTTTGTTGTTGCATTTGTGGTATAGAGATTTCAAAGACTCTGTCCATCCTGGCTTTATTATTTTAGGGACAAATAATTTATATTCACTAGAGAAAAGAAAAGAAAAGAAAAAATTACTCTAAATAAAATTCGCTAATTTTCCTAAACTTTGACCCTTAAGAAGGGTAATCTAAAGATGGGTACTGTATGCATTAAAGGTTTAAATGTCTGAAAATGGTTATTTAAATTGTGTTGACTGTACTTTATAGTGAAAAATGTAAATTCCATGTCATTTAAATGACCCAAAAAGAGTTAAGACAGCTCTAAAATTACATCATTCTGTACATTGCTAAGAATTATTGAAGGGTGTAGAAAAACGATCAATATATCTATTGAAATCATTCCACGCATCCAGGAAAGAGGACTATTTAAGATAAAAGAAACAAACTCTAACCCTTCTTTCTTTTTCAGTTCTTCCTTTCTCTTCATTTTATTAAAACGAATCCACTTGGTGAAAGTATGTATAAATAGATATAGATATAGATGATATAGATAAAGGTACAGATATATTTGCAGGAGAATCAAGTGAAATAAATGGCATTGTGGATTGAATTGTGTCCCCAGTGATGATATATTAAAATCCTAACCCCCATATTTAAGATAAATATCAGAGTTATTGAGTTTTTAAGTTTATCAAGGAATGGGCATCGATGACTTTGCAGTATTGCCTGTCTTTCGTTCATCAGTTCTGCTCTTCCACTACCTGTATTATGTGCCAGCTTTGGATCTTATTTCACATACAATCTTACACGAATTTCCTTGCAGTATAATTATTAAATATATTTAAAACTAGTCTTGCATTTGACCTCTTTGTTTACACCTTTAGAGTTTTGACTTATTTGTTTATACCTTTAACTTGTTAAACTTGGCAAAGAGCCATTATTTTACTCATTGGTCTTTAACAGGAGGGTCCTTCCATATTTAGAGAACCTTAGAAGCCAGGGTATAAACCTGAAAAGACAGGACTAAAAGAAAAATGATAACATGACCAGAAACAATACACACATCTTACTTCCAGAAATGTTTAGAGCACCATCCCAGCTTTATGCAGGAGGAAATATACGCATGTGCAAACTGAGGTGTGGTTAGATTCAAGGCCTTTATAATGAATCGATCAACAAGACAAAATTTATGAAGCTGTTTGACCTCAGTTAATAAGAGTGCCCTTTTAACCACTGTAGTCATCTGATGAAATATTTAAAAAGGTATATATATTTTATGCTGTCAAATTTAGAAGGCATCTGTTACCACATTACTCCATTTGGAGATGCCAGGGGGAAAATCTGCAGATGCATTATTGCTGAAACAGGTCTCTTTTAAGGCTCCCAAGGTTTCGATATTGTGACCCAAATCAGGCAAATGAGTAATAATGACGACCTGTAGATATAGGAGGTGAGGTTTGGAACATGCTACATGATTGATGGCAAGATTCCTGGGATCAGTGGAAAATGTCATCATTAAGGGACTGCCAAAAGGCCCAGAGATCAGACGATATGCATATTATCATGTCCTTTGATAACACTATTGAGAAGCCCTCCTTGCAGAAATGAAGCAATTGTTAGAAGCAAATGAGCAAGAGTACCATAGAATAATTATTATACAATAATAATTATTTTTTTATAAATTATAAAAAAGCTTTCTCATCACAGACAGAGGTCCCAATCTCAGTGCTGTCGTTTTCTAATAGTAAGGTGTTAAATCAGTTCATTCATTCAACATATACTTATTACACTTCTATTATGTATCAAACTTTTATGTAGTTGACACTGAGATTTGGCACTTGGTGGGACCAAACAGACAAACAAGCAAGGGGCATTTGCGATCCCTGACCTCACAAAGCTTATAGACTATCAGGGAGACAAAAATCAAAGAATCAGCAAATAAATACACAATCTTGACTATGACAAACATTGCCAAGGACAGCATATTTTAGAAGAATTCACCTAGTCAGAATCTTATCTATAAAACAGGATATGGATACACTGTGTGATATGGATACACAGCTCTCAGGATTACCATATAGACTAAAATAAAGAATATATATTACCAGCTGACATAAAATATGGGTTGCACACATTTTCCCTTTCTGTTTTCTCTATTCTTCTAAGAGAAACTAAATGCATTGCCTTAATTTCTAGATATTTTTTTCTTGCTCACTGCAGGATTCTGAAGTATGATGAGTGGTTTCTGTTGGGAAGAAATGCTAGTAATTGTCATATTTGATTTAAACACTGCAGTCTTCATTGTCTCCAATATAGGCACTTATACTCTATCCCCAAAAGCTGTGCTTTTGCAAATTTTAAACCAGAAGTTCGCCGTTTAGCAGACTCATCTCCCTAAGAAGAACTTAGAACTTGTCTGAAGACATACATAAGATAAAAGAAACCTCAAAACTAGTCACAAATGCATTTTGTGAGAACATACAGAAATTTTATTTTTATTTTATTTTTTTAATTTTAAGGATGTGGAGTACAATTCAGGATTAGATATACAAATTGTCATTGTCCAAGTAAAGTTTGGGACTCACTTTGGTCTCCATTTCGCCTGGTTTGAGATCAGGTACCCTTATTGATGAAGTGTACTCCCCTCTCCCCTGGCAGTTTCCCACTACTGCCAATCCCTTTCTTAAAGTATTATGATAATTGTTCAAGGTCCGCTTATGAGTGAGAATATGTGGTACTCAGTTCTTTGTTTCTGTGATAGACCTCTGTGTATTGTAGACTCTAAATCCATCCAATTCGCTGCAAAGTTCATAATTTTGTCCTTCCTCATGGCTGCATAATATTCCATCATGTATATGCTACGCTTTTTTTTTATCCAGTCCACTTTTGATGCGAAGCATAGTTGTTTCCATGTTGGTGTCATGGCATGGGCACTTGGGATTTTGATCAGGAATTAGTTGCCAGCTCCAATCTCCATGAGGGTGTTTCCTGCATTTTCTAAGGTTCTTACAGTGTGAGGTTTTATGTTTAGGTCTTTGATCCATTTAGAGTTGATTTTTGTATATGGAGATAGTTAGGGCTCTTGTTTTAATCATCTGCATGTGATTATCCAGTTTTCCCAGCACCATTTACTGAATAAGTACTCCTCTCTCCAGTGGTTTTTAGTGGAGGTTTTGTTGAAGATGAGTTGGTTGAGAAATTGAGGTTTTGTTTCTGGAATCTCTATCCTGTTCCATTGATATATATGCCTGTTGTTGTATCAATACCAGACTATTTTGATTATTGTAGACTTATAATAAAGTTTAAGGTCTGGATGTATGATACCTACTGCTGAGAATTGTTTTGGCTATTCATGGACATTTATGTTTCCATATGGATTTCTGTATTGTCGTTTCCAGGTTTGAGATGAATGATGTTGGTAATCTAATGGATATTGCATTAAATCAGTAGATTGCCTTGGGTAGGATGGACATTTCAACAAAGTTGATTCTTCCCATCCATGAGCATAGAACATTTTTCCATCAGTTTGTGTCTTCTTGGATTTCTTTGAGCAGTGTTTGTAGTTTTTGTTGCAGAGGTCTTTCACTTCTCTGGTTAGGAAATTGCCGAGGTATTTCACTTTTTTGGTGGTTATTGTGAATGGGATTGCACTATTTATTTGGTTCTCTGCCTGTTTGTTGTTGTTGTATAAGAAAGTGACTATCTTTTCTATATTGATTTTGTACCCTGAGACATTGGCTAAGTCCTTTATCAGTGCAAGAAGGTTTTTGACAGATTCTCTCGGATTTTCAAGATGTGGGATCATATTGTCAGCAAAGGGGGATATTTGACTTCTTCTTTTCCTATTTCTTTTTTCTTTTTTTTTTTTTGAGTTGGAGTCTCACTCTGTCACCCAGACTGGAGTGCAGTGGCCGCTCCCGGCCACCGCAGCCTCGACCTGCTGGGCTCTGGCGATCCTTCCGCCTCAGCCTTCCAAGTAGCTGGAACTACAGG
>CAUYQG010216919.1:0-16182 GCA_963574415.1 Tarsius wallacei | reverse complement strand
AATGTTTCAGGGTTCCCTTTTAATATGTATATTTATGTACTTCAGGAAAATACCTATGCTGGACTAAAACACAAACCTGGAAGTTTGCCACAATAGTAAGTCCTAAACAACTCAGTATTCCAAGTACAAAGCCAGCCTTGTCTAATTTGATGATAAGGTTCTCTTCAGGAGTCACAGCATGAACTTGCTTATAACGAACATAAATGGTAGCAATGCCCAAACCACACCTTTTGCAAATCCTATCTTCTCTGCTTTCTTTGAAGTTCCATGAATCAAAACTGCTGTTACAATCTTCTTTACACAAATATTTAAATGCCACTGGTAATAAGATTAATTCCTTACGATATCTCCTCTAAGTGGTGATCAGCCGTAGATTTTGTGGGACTGGGGCAAAGGCTCTCGGCATCTGGCCGACCTCGCCACGTCAGGCCGCGCTCGAAAAGCCTGCCCGCAGCCCTTTTCTCATTTTTATTCATACACTCTCTTGGCTTAGATACCTACTTCTCCATTTGCCTAGAAAACTTTCAAGAATCAGCTCCTAAGACTTTCATACAAAGTAAATCTAAAACTCTGCTTTTTTGCCACACTGTATACTATTCATATCATAAATTCTTTAACTTCCATAATTCTAGAACCCTGGAGAATAGAAACCACATCTACTTGTCTTTGTACTTAGCATACTGCCTAGCATATTGTGGAAGGTACCATGATGAATGTATGAATGAAGACAGTTTAGAAAGACAGGGAAGACTGGGAAACACATAAGAACATAATTTTGACTTTGCAACTATAAATGTACCAAGTAAAGGAGAAAAAGGAAAAAGCAAAGACTATTCCAAGTGTGCAAACATATACATTGCTTAGAAAGCTGGGAAAGTATGTGTGGGCAATGGTCCTGAAAAAAACAAAATAAACTTAGTATATCATGTGGTTCACACTATTCAGGCATTATTATTTGGAGGAGTCTTACAAGGTGATCTTAGATTTTTAAGACAGATTTATAAGGGTCTTAATGAAGAACACAGATGAAGGACAGCCAAGAACACAAATTTATTAAAAATGCTAAACCTGTAAACCATATGGGCTTACAAAAAAAAAAAAAAAAGAAGAAGAAGAAGAAGTAGAAGAAACTTTCTACAGACAGCAAAAAAAGCTTTTAGAATTATTTTTATAAATGTATCACTCTGATCAGGTTCTTACATATACTATCTAAGTCCTTTTGGGTCTATTTAATACTTTATCACTTATATGAAAGCATAAAAAGTACGCTCAGAAATGAGTAGAAGGCATAAAACTAAAGGAAACAAATAGACCAAACAGTCAAGTCAAGAGTCAAAAGATTCTCCATAATTTAAATTCAAAGTAACTGGCTGAATTCAGCAAGTAAAATTTATTGAGAATAAATTATATTGATACCTTTATCCACAGTATATATACCATTTTAGAAGTTCCAAGGTGCTTTTATACAAGAACCCCCTGAGGTAGCTATTATATCCACTCTATAGATAAAGAAATTGAAGGTTAGTGAGTTTCACTGAGAAGCCCACATTTCAGCTAAGGGCCATGAATAGAACGTGAATCCCATTCTAATCATCTCTCTTGCAATTAAATCCATAACCCTAACTGAACAAGAAAGATATGGAAGAAAAATGAATTTAGACACATAACAGCATCAGAAAAAAAAAAAGAACAATGTGGGGGGACTAAAAACATTTCACCAAAAAAAATTAAGATTTGGGGCTACCAAACAGCAAGCTCCAAATGTCTAAAAAAAGTCATCATGCAGAAGACTGATTAGATTTGTTCAGTATGGTCCCAAGTTAAGCCCAATCAGCAAATACTCTGAGGAGTCAATTCTGGTCAAAGAAAAGAGGGTCAAAACTGTCCAAAACATTCTACCTGGTAGAAAATTAATTGATTCATCTTAATTACATATACCTGGCTGTTAGCTGAGAAAATCCATTTGTCAGCGACTTTATTTAGAAAAATTAATCAAATGGATGACTGGACTTAATATTAAGCGAGAACACATTTGTATCAGACATTGTTTTGAAACATACAAATGAACTTCTAGGGAAAGATGGTCTAATTTTAGGATTATAATTTGGAAAAATTATTTTTCAATGAATATATACCTATATACAAATGGATATACAGAGAGACAGTTTTTTCTAATCATTATTAATATTCAAATAAAAGAAAAATAAAAAGTATATAATCAACACTTCAACTATATTTGAAATGCTTACTTGAGTAATTATACTCAGTATATTATTCTCTATACTTTTTTGTATCTCTGAGATAATTAATTTTTAAAACAGATAACATAAACATATGGTCAACAAGTAAGGACTTGGGATAGCACCCATGACCCTCCTTAAAAAGCTATTCAAAGAATTTCTTGAGCAAGCAATAATTAAATAAAAGTTTAAATTTTGGGGACAGTTAAACTGTGATTCTAAAAGAGTAGTAATCAGCATTAAATTCACTAAAATTCAGAAATAAAAGCTGCACATGAATTAAAATTATAGAAAAGGAATGGACTTGGAGTCTATAATACTGAGTGATCTATCACAGAAACAAAGAACCGAGTTTCACATGTTCTCACTCATAAGTGGATCCTGAACAACTATCATAAACTATCTTTTCTCTGAAACAAATGAAAATAGAGACAAAACATACCAAAACCTCTAGTATACAGCAAAAGCAGCATTAAGAGGAAAGCTGCCAAGCGCAGTGGCTCATGCCTGTAATCCCACCACTTTGTGGGGCCGAGGTGAGAGGAGATTACCTGAGTCCAGGGGATTGAGACCAGCCTGGGCAACTTGGCGAGACCGCATCTCTACAATCAGTCAAAAAGTTAGCCGGGCATGGCGGCACGCACCTATAGTTCCACTAATTGGAAGGCTGAGGCAGAAGGATCGCCTAAGCCATGAATGTGCCACTGCACTCCAGCCTGGGCAAGAGAGTGAGACTCCTACTCAAACAACAACAAAAAAGAAGAAACCTTATAGCACCAAATGCCTACATCAAGAAGACAGAAATAAATAAATAAGCAGCCTAATATTGCACCAGAAGGAACTAAGAAAACAAGAGCAAACTAAACCCAAAGCTAGCAGAAGAACCAAAACCAGAGCAGAAGTAAATGAAACTGAGATTAAAAAAAAAAAAAAAAAAAGCAAAGAAATCAACAAAATAAGAAGCTGGTTCTTTGAAAGGATAAACAAGATAGACTACCATCTAGATTAACAAAGGAAAAAAGAGAAGATTCAAATAAGCACAATCAGAAATCACAAAGGCAACACTACAACCAATCCCACAGAAATACAAAAGATTCTCAGAGACTACTATAAACGTCTCTACGTGCACAAACTAGAAAATCTAGGAGAAATGGATAAATTCCTGGAAACACACACATCTCTCAAAACTGAAACAGGAAGTAATGGAAACTCTGAACAAACTAATAACAAGTTACTAAATTGAATCAGTAATAAGAAACATATCATCCCCACCCAGCCCACCCCCTCCCCCGCCAAAAAAAAGAGCCATGGACCAGATGGATTCACAACCAAATTCTATCAGACATACAAAGAAGAGCTGATACCAATCCTCAAAATTTGAGGAGGGATTTCTCCCTAACTCATTCTACAAAGCCATTATAATCTTAATACCAAAGTCTGGCAAAGACACAATAAAAAAACTACAGGCCAATATATCACTGATAAACACAGATGCAAAATTCCTCAACAATATACTAGCAAACAGAATCCAGCAGCACATTAAAAAGATAATTCACCATGATCAAACGAGCTTTATTCTTGGGATGCAAGAATGGTTCGACTTATGCAAATAAATAAACATGATTCACCACATAAACAGAAGTAAAAACCATGGGATCATTTCAATAGATGCAGAAGAAAAATGTAATAAAATTCAACTTTCCTTCATGACAAAAAACTCTCAACAAACTGGGCATCAAAAAATATCTCAAAATAATAAGAGCCATTTAAGAAAAACCATAACTAACATCATACTGAATGCACAAAAGTTGGAAGCATCCTCCCTAAGAACTGAACAAGACAAGGAAGAAGGGCTGTCCAATCTCACCACTCCTGTTCAACAGTGTACTGCAAGTCCTAGCCAAGGCATTCAGGTAAGAGAAAAAAATGGAAGGCATCCAAATAGGAAAGGAGGAAGCCAAATTACCTTTCTTCACTGACAAAATTCTAAACTCAGAAAACCCTAAAGATTCTGCCACAAGACTCCCAGATCTGATAAACAATTCCAGTCAAGTTTCAGGATACAAAAATCAATGTTCAAAAAGCAGTAGCATTCCTATGCACCAATAATGTCCAGCTGAGAATCAAATCAAGAACACAATCCCATCTCTCTCTCTCTCTCTCTCTCTCTCTCTCTCTCTCTCACACACACACACACACACACACTCACACACACACTCACACACAGAGAGAGACAGACACACAGACACAACCTGGGAATACATCTAACCAAGGAGGTGAATGAACTCTACAAGGAGAACTACAAAACACCACTGAAAGAAATCATAGATGACACAAACAAATGAAAAAAACATTTCAAGCTCATGAATTAGAAGAATCAATATTGTTAAAATGTGCATACTGCCCAAAGCAATCTACAAATTCAACACAATTCCTATCAAATGATCAATGTCATTTTTCACAGAATTAGCAAAAACAATTCTGAAATTCATAAGGAACAAAGAGCCCAAATAGCCAAAGCAATTCTTACAGAGGAAAAACAAAAAAAGCCAGAGAGAGGCATCACATTACCCAATTTCAAACTTTAACACAAGGCAAGAATATCTAAAACTGCATAGTATGAGTACAAAAATAGACATATAGACCAATGGAACAGAATACAGAACTGTGAAATAAAGACACACACCTACAACCAACTGATCTTCAATGAAGTTGACAAAAAATGGTGGTGGGGAAACTGACTAACCATAGGCAGAAGAATAAGACAGGTCCTCTACCTTTTACATATATACAAAAATTAACTCACGATAGATTAAAGACTTAAATGTAAGACCTCAAAATCTAGGGAATATTCTTCTGAATATTGGCTTAAGCAAAGAATTTATGACTAAGTCCTCAAAAGCAAACACAACAAAAACAAAAATTGACTATTAGAACCTAATTAAACTAAAGGGCTGCTGTACAGTAAAAGAAACTATCAACCTACAGAATGGGAGAAAATGTCTGCATCTGACAAAAGACTAATACCTGAAACTATAAGGAACTTTAAAAAGTCAACAAGAAAAATAACAAATAACCCCATTAAAAAATGGGCAAAGGACATGAGCAGTCACTTCTCAAAAAAGACCACACAAGCGGCTAACAAACATGAGAAAATGTTAAATATCAAGAATAATCAGAGAAAAGCAAATCAAAATCACTATGAGATACCATCTCATACCAGTCAGAATGACTTATTAAAAAGTTTTTAAAAATGTGGACAAGGTTGTAGAGAAAAAGAAATGCTCATACACTGTTGGTGGGAATTAGTTTAACCCCTCTGGAAAGCAGTTAGGAGGTTTCTCAAAGCACTAAAAATAAAAAAACTTTAATTAGAAAAAATGTTTTTAAAAGAACTAAAAATAGAATTTCCATTCAACCCAGCAATCTCATTACTGGGTATACACCCAAAGGAAAATAAATCATTCTACCAAGACACCTGCATGTGTATGTATACTGCTGTATACTCGCAATAGCCAAGACATGGAGTAAACCTAGGTGCCCAACAACAGCCAGATCAGATAAAATGTGGTACACAAACATCATGGAATACTATGCAGCCATAAGAAAGAAAAACTCAGGCTATCCACTTTCAGGTCCCCTCTTGCTGCCGAGAGCTTTCCTATCTTCCAATAAACAATGACAAGGAACGGGACAGGGGAGGCGAGGAAGAAAGGAGAGGGGAGGCGGGGAGAAAGGAGGAAAGAAAGAAAGAAAAGAGAGAGAGAAAAAATCATGTCCTTTGCAGCAACATGGATATAGCTGAAGACCGTTATTCTAAATGAATTAACACAGAAACATAAAATCAAATACCATATGTTCTGACTTTAAGTGAGAGATAAACACTGGGTGCACACAAACACAAAGATGGGAACAGCAGACACTGGGGATTCCTAAAGGGTGACAAGAAAGAGGGAGGAGGGCAGGGGTTGAAAAACGACCTACTGGGTTCGATGTTCACTATTTGGGAAAGGGGTTCAACAGAAGCTAAAACCTCTCTGTCACGCAATGTACCCACGCCAACAAAACTGCACATGTAGCCCCTGAATCTAACATTTAAAAATAAATAAATAATACAGTAAACTAATTTTCATTCAAAGTAGCCCATAAATGTGGCTTTACCTTTAAATGTGTTCAATCAAGACACAGAAAATCATATGCATTGTTTAAAGAAATAGAGGTAATCACAAGAGAACTAAAGCACAAATTATAACTTTTCTGACTCCATGAAACTGTTGCAATCCTTCACTTTATCTCATTTTGCTATATGTCCCATTATGATGAATGAATTGATTTCCTCCCAGGTAACATGTTATTAGTTTTGGACAGTTTTGACCCTCTTTTCTTTAACCAGAATTGACTCCCTAAAGCATGTGCTGAGTGAGAAGAACACAAAGCCATAATGAACAAGTCTGATCTTTCTTCAGTATTGTGACTTTTTAGATATTTGGATTTTCACTTTATTAAATCCAGTGGTCAGTTCTCATTTTACTTAACTCATCAGCAGTATTTGATAAACCTGATCACTCACACCTCCTTAAAACACTTTCTTCACTTGACTTCTAAGATACCACATCCAATAAAAATAGTAACAAAATTATTTTTTGAAAGAGGAAAATTTTACAAAATACTACTAAACTTCATCCGAAAAAAATAAACAAGCAAGGACAGTCAGAAATTCCTCTAAGAAGAAAATTAGGCTGGACCTGGTAGCTCACACCTGTAATTCCAACACTCTGGGAGGCTGAAGTGGGAGGACTGCTTCAGTCCAGAAGTTCGAGACCAGCCTAGGCAACACAGTAAGACACTGTCTCTGTCAAAAAAAAAAAATTAGCCAGGCATAGTGGCACACAGAGGCTGAAGATCACTTGAGTCCAGGAGTTCAAGGCTGCAGTGAGCCATAATCGTGCCACTTCACTTCAGCTTGGATGACAGAGAGAGAGAGAAAGAGGAAGGAAGGGAAGAAGGGAGGCAGGGAGGGAGGGAGGCAAGGAAGAAAGGCAGACAAGGAAGGGGGCAGGGCGCCAGGACAGCCAGGCTGGTGGCTGGCTGGCTAATATAGCAGAACAACCTAATTATTAAATTGCATATGAAACTATAGTAACTGAAACAGTTTGGTACTGACACAGAAATAGAGGACAACAAACAGAACAGACTAGAATCTAGAAACAGGTCCAGGTTTACATGACGATTCATTTGTGGCATTTCAAATTACAAGAGAAGAGGTAGATTATTTAATAAATTATTACAATGATGACTGCTTTGCCACATGTAAAAACATCAAGCTGAATAATTACAGCAATATATAAAGCTTATAAACCAATTTTTAGATGAAAAGAAAAAAGAAACTTTAAAAGAACCCAGGGAAAGCATGTGTGAATTATTTAATAACTGTCACATGTATAATGATTTTTGAAGCATGACATAAAACTGAAAGAACATTAAAGAAAAGGACTACTAAATTTGGTGACATAAATCCCAAAACAAATACCATAAATAAAACAAAAAATAACAAATAGGAAAATATATTTGTAAAACACAAAAGCAAAGAGACCAATTTATTTACTAGAGAAAGAAAAATCAACAGAAAGAAATAAATTATTTAATAGAAAAATCAGGAAAAGAAATGACTATGTAGCTCCAAGAAAAAAGAGCAAAAAACCATGAAAAGATTCTCAGTGTGAACTCAACTTTAAATAATACTAAGTAAGAAAATATATACTTTAGAATTACCTACCAAGTCAGTGGAAATTTAAAAAGATTTGGTAACAAATGTTTAATGAAGCTGTGCAGAAAGATACTCTTAATATAAGCAAGTTCAAGATTTTTGGAGAATTTGGCAGCTATCAATTTATTAGATGCATATGATATCAAATCACGAATGTACCGTTATATTATTAAGTGTTATACTGTTATAACAGATAAACAAGAAAAAGCCCTATGCTGTATACATCTACCTGTAAAGCCACTGGGCACAGTTTATTAAATTATCTAAATATATTAAAATGTTTCTTTTTAAGTTAATAAAAAGTATAATTCCAGTGGTCTTTTGAAAGGTATATAACACATAAATGTTTGCATATATATAGAACCTTTATTTAAAAGTGCACAGAGAATCATTAACTATAGTTAATATCCCCAAGGAACTAGTCTGAGAGGGTCAAGGGACAGGAAAAGGGATGTTAATTGGACTTCAAATATTTTGGTATTTTTTTAATGTTTTTTTATTTTGAACACATATTATTTTCATAATTTTAATAATGAATTAAATTTTAATTTTCTAAAAGCCTCATTATCTTTTTTTACGCTTTAAAGAAAATCCTTATCTAGACTTTAAAAGAGTTTAGTGCATTTATATTTCAAATATAATAATGGTTCTAGATTATATATATAAACCAGACAAAAAAGTCTCAGAGGTCAAACTTTTACAACTGTTGTGCAATTCTCTCTCCCAAAAGATACTTTGGAGTTATTTTTTCTATTAAAAAATAGCTGCTGGCATGCTAGCAGTCAGTAGCAAAGCTATAGCAATAATCCACAGTGGGAATAACCCGGGGCTTGACATCAAGCCAAAATGTTAATGTATATTGGCCAAGAAAAAAAAATACTCAAGTTGTATAACATTTTTTTTTGCAGAGCTAAAGTGCTTCAAAGGATCCAATTAGAAACAATATAGGGGCAGTTTTTTTAATAAGCTACACATAGTCTAACCATGCATCCAGCCATCACACTCTTAGGTATTTACCCAAATGAGATGAAAATTTATGTTCATACAAAAATCTGCACATGAATGTTTATAGTCATTTTATGCAAAATTGTCAAAAATTGGAAGCAACAACAATATGGGGTATGCCAAAAATCAAGATGTCTTTCAACAAGTAACTGGATAAAAAAACCGGGAATATCCAAACAGTGAAATATTATTCAGTAGTAAGAAATGAGCTATCAAGTCACAAAAAGAAATGAAGGAAACTTAAATGAATGTTGCAAGTAAAAGCAGCTAGTCTGCAAATAACACATTCTGTATGATTCCAACTACATGACATTCTGAAAAAGGCAAAACTATAGAAACAATAAAAAGATCAGTAGCAGCCAGGACTTGAGGGGGAGGGGGGAGACGTGAATAGGTGGGGCACAGAGGATTTTCAGGGTACAGTGAAACTATTCAGTACAATATTAAAATGGTGGACATATGCCATTATACATTTAGCAAAACTTATAGAACTGCAAAAAACTATGGACTTTTGTTAATAATAATGTATCAATATAGATTCACTAGTTATAACAAATGCAGCATAGCCATGCAAGATGTTAAAAATAGGGGAAGTTATAAGTAGGAAAGAGGGAACTTCCTGCACTTTCTGGTCAATTTTTCTATAAACCAAAAACTACTCCAAAAAATTAAGTCTATTAATTATCAACAACAACAATATGGGGTATGCCAAAAGTGCAGGGAAGGAAGACACCCAGGGGAAAGTGCTCACCTGGGAACTGTGGTCAAGGTAACAAAAAACCAGATGAGGTTAAAGGAAGGAGAGTCTAGGAAAAAAAAACCCTGCATCTACACCAGCATGGTCAGGGAGAGACTTATTAATATATGCCCCCCTTGGTGAACTCAGTGATTCATTCATTTCACCTTCTCCAAGCTCACACATTCTTCAAATTTTTGTAACTGGAATGTCTGTCTCTTTAGGCTCAAAAACAATCAGTGGAAAAGGAACCAAAATTAAGTATCTCTTCATGTGTCAGGATTAACCTGGGGAAACTGAGTCATTGACTGAACTGCTTCTCTGGTACACCCTTTTGTCTCTAATTTTAAAAGTTCCCAGGAGGCAACCTGAAATTCACAACCTCCTCAGAATAGGATGGAGAATATTCTGAAGATATCACTAAACACATAAAATTTTCAAGCCTTAGAAAGAACCAAAATACCAAAGGCAAGAAATTATGGAGCTCTGCCCACCCTGATATGATAACCTGATAACAAACTTAGTATGTGTCCACCAGAGATCCAGAATAGAGAGATATCTTGGGATTCTCATCTGATTTAGGACAAACCTTTAACTATATCTGAGAGATGCCTCAATGCAATTTACAAGTCAAGTCTTGGGTCTTTTCACAGTGGTATGTTCATCTGATGAATGGTTCCTACCGATATGTAGTGGAAGGATGGCCACCTTCTCCGGGAAAAACAACTGCTATGAGTGTAGAAGAGAAAGCCATCTAGACTGCCTCCCCAAACCAGTCAGTGGAAGATTCCCTCCAGGAGGCCTCCAACAGATCCCTAAACACTACAGAAACACCAGAGGCTCAGGACCAGGGAACTTCCAGGAGACTGAGAGCTCTTGCTGTGGTCCTTTCATCATCACACTGACAGTGGCTCCCTCTAGTGCCCTTCTGTTTGCCCTTGTCTTCCTCACCAGGAAGCTCTATACTGCAGCCACTCTCACTGGCTCCCTGGCAATGCCAACCTCTTGGTTTTCATCTTTTTTTTTTAATCGAACTCTCACTGTCTCCCAGGCTGAAGTGCAGTGGCACGCTCACAGCCACTGCACAGGCAATCCTTCCACCTCAGCCTTGCAAGTAGCTGGAACCACAGGAGATCCTTCCACCTCAGCCTTCCACGTAGCTGAAACCACAGGCATGCGATACCATGCCCAGTTAATTTTTGTTATTTACTGTAGAGACGAGGTCTCGCCAAGTTGCCCAGACTGGTCTCAAACCCGTGGACTCAGGCAATTCTCTAGCCCCAGCCTCCCAAAGTGCTGGGATTACAGGCGTGAGCCACTGCGCCCGGCTGGTTTCCATCTTGCTCATATCCATGAGAATCACATGTATCATTATTCACACCTGGAACTTCAGTTAAATCCTATGCAACACAGCTGTCTTCTGACACCACATGCCACATAACCTCAAACCTATATCTCTGCAACACTGCTCTGAAGGTGTATTGAGGCATCATCACTGCCCTGCAGTATAGTAAGTGGGACAAACTGTATCTCTATCCCATCGCTCATATCCTAGATCTCCTGCACCATCCACTCCACATGTGGAGCTGTCTACATCCTGCCATGCTGTTCATCATCTTCTACACAGCCTCCAGGAACAACACCCTGAAGCCACTGTCAGTTTACCACAGCCCACGTCATCACAGCTCACTCTGCTCTCTCAACCCCAGCCTCCATGAGGGACACTCGCACTCAACTGGCTCCCTCTGTCAACTGCATGAAAATCGAGCATGCTGGTAAATGTCCTGGAACAAGAGGACACTTACTTTCAGGCAAGGAAAGCCACAGAAACCTTGGGGATTATTTTAGTGCTTTTATCATCTGCTAGTTTGCTCCTCTGTTGTGTCTCTGGGCCTCCCTGCCTGCCAAGGTTCTCAAGCCTGTCTAGTATCTTAGCTCAGTGGGATATTTTTAAACTCCATCAACAACCCAGTTATCTACACTGTGTTTAATATACAGTTTCAGCAAGCATTCCAGAAAGCTGTCTCTTTGCAGAAAGCCTCCAAAGAGCAGTGGTCACTCTTTGTTATCTTTTATGCTGTGTAACCCAATTGGGATTGTCTTTTTTATTTTTCCTGAGACTTGGGTTAATGATATCTTGACTCTTGGGTCAATCAATAGAATTTCTATGTATTCCTTTTCTGTTGTCTTCAGAGCCACCAAAGTTGGACAGAAGTGTGAAATTGGGCAGGATTGAAACTCGTTAACAGAGCTGGGGAGAAACAAGGCATGCACGATTACCTCTTTTTTTGTTTGTTTTTTTGAGTTGAAGTCTGACTCCTGTCATCCAGACTGGAGTACAGTGGCAGGCTCACGGCCACCGCAGCCTCGACCTGCTGGATTCAGGTGATCCTTCCGCTTCAGTGTTCCAGGTAGCTGGAACTACAGACACATGACACTATGCCCAGTTTTTGTGATTTATTGTAGAGATGAGGTCTCACTAAGTTGCCCAGGCTGGTCTTGAGCCCCTGGGCTCAGGCAATCCTCTTGCCTCGGCCTCCCAAAGTGCTGGAATTACAGGCTGAGCCACCACGCCTGGCCCAGGATTACCTCTTGATACAACTCGGAGAGAAAACTGTCTGGCACTGCAGAAAGAATCCCAAGCTCCAAGGGATGCTTTACTGGTATACCTGAGATTTGTATAAAGCTTGGAGTAGAGGAAATTAATGACCTAAGCTGGAAGGGAATTTAAAGTTAGAATGGAGGGATCCATTCCATGTAGCATCTTCCACTGGAAAATAACAGGGATTTCTTCCACTGGATCCTTCTTAGATTGAATCTCTCCGAGTTGTCCATGGGGAGATAAATATTTGGAGTGTCAAGGATAGTGACTTGCAGAGAGGTCCAGAAACCAGAGGCAAAGTAGTAAGACAAACAGATCAACTCCCCTGTACCCTTCCTGTTCCCCTAATATAGTCATACCATCTTAATGTTTTGGGTCTCCCAAGCTTTTAGAGGACCATCAGTCCAAATTTTTTTATTTTTTAGCTCTCTGAAAATCACTGTTATTTTTTTTTTTTACTCTAATATGCTGTCAAATTTGAATGGATTTTTTTAACACACTTCTGATTTAGAACAGTTTTGGATTTGAAGAAAGGGTGTGAGGAAGGTATAGAGAAAATAGTGCAGAGAGTTTCTGTGCACTCAGAGGCCAGATTCCCCCTAGGGTTAACATTACATTACTATAATACATCTATTATAATTAATGAATCAACATGAATACAGTATTATTAACAAGAGTCCATGCTTTATTCAAATTTCCTCAGTTTTTGCCTGATGTCATTTTTCTATTCTGAGATACCACCTAGGAAACATCATTGTATTTGGATGTCATGTCTCCTTGGGTTCTTCTTGGCTGTGATACTTTCTTGAACTTTCCTTGTTTTTAACGTTGGCAGTTTTGGAGAGCACTAGTCAGTTGTTTTGTGGAATGTTCCTCAGTTAGAATATGTCTCAATCATGTTAAACACATGATTGGACTCAGGTTGTGGGTTTTGGGGAAGAGGATCACACAGATGAAGTGCCATTTCCACTGCATCATATTGAGGGTGCATACTGTCAACATGACTTATCATTGTGAATGATAACCCCGTTTTTAATATCCCATTCTTACTAAGAATCTTAAGATGCTGACTCTTACCAAATAAAAAGCCTGAACTATCACATTCAGAAAAGGCAGTAGAAACAATAGGAATAAACAAAGAGTAAAAATTGCTCAAATAAGACTCAATTGACTATTTGTATTTGGTCAATTTATATGTAACTTGTTTTAAGATAAGAGCTATAAATAACTTTGAATTTGTCCTTTCCCTATTAATATGGTCTGCTTTGGGAAAATATTTTTGTTCCACTGTTCCATTTTCACTGCCCTGACTATCAAGAGAGGACTCTGACATGGAGAGGAGGGTATGGAGTTTTTCCAACTAACTTATTTAGAGTTGAGTAGGAAAGCATGAGCTAGACAGTTTCTGTACACAAGAATGCCCAAAATGCATCTAAGTTCCTTCAGTAGGATGATGTCCTATATTGTCTGGGGGAACTGCTTCAAGCATTCCCCCTGTTTAAAAATAAGACACACATTTATGAACACTTCACCCAGTGCCAAATGCTTTGTACTGTATGCTGCAGGAGAATGTACTGTAAATTCCCCAATGATATCTAAAACAAACCTTCCCTAAAACAAAATCTTAATTCGGTTTTCTCAAAGTCTTGGTGATAGCCCTGAAACTATGGTCCCAGAGTTTAGTTTTCAAGTGACATAAGGCAGGCAAAATTTTTCTGTTTCTCCACCATCACCAGTGCCATTCCCAAATACTTTACAAAGCAGGCAGATGAATGAAAACTAAAAAATAGTAATGTTAAGTTACTCTGAATTCTTGCTCAAGGAATATACTCTACCTCCACGACCTTCTGCCTGTATGCTCGTATCTATATATAAGCCTACAGGCAAAAAGCATAATATCTATAAAGCTTTTGTCTCTAGACAGCACACTGCCTTAGTTTTTAAAACAAATAAAATGTGAAATGAAAAAAGAACATAGTATCGTATCAAAACTAAGTTTCAGCTATAAGCACTATTCCTCTCTCCCACAGAGTTTAGACAGTAAAAATATGGCTAGAATGTAATAATAAATGCTGTTTTGACCTTTGATCTTTGGACAGAAGTATGGAAAAAGTTGCTACTCCTGCCTAAAAATATATAAAACTACATGTTTTACTGAGAAAAAAATTGGTTACTCCTTTTAAATCATTATCTTTATAAAACTTTTAAAAATACATAGCTCCTTTGAGAACTTTAAGTTCTCAACTTACTATATTCATTTTGTTTACTTTCTATGGATCTAAAATGTAAAGTTATCTCTCCTTTGTCAGCAAACAACAGTGCTGGGAATACGTCACAAATGTTGATTCTGATCACATTAAAACAACTTACATAACCAAGTAAGTAAACAGAACATGAAAGATCCAAGTCTGAACATAACCAGCATAGAGGTAATTATCTTAAAAGAAGCATTAATAGCCGGGCTCGGTGGCTCAGCCTGTAATCCCGCGCCTTTGGGAGGCTGAGGTGAGTGGATTGCCTGAGCCCACGGGTTTGAGACCAGCCTGGGGAACTTGGCGAGACCTCATCTCTGCAATAAAATAAAAAAATCAGCCAGGCATGGTAGCGCGCGCCTGTAATTCTGGCTACTCGGAAGGCTGAGGCGGAAGGATCGCCAGAGCCCAGCAGGTCGAGGCTGCGTTGGCCGGGAGCGGCCGCTGCACTCCAGTCTGGGCGACAGAGTGAGACTCCAACTCAAAAAAAAAAAAAAAAAGAAGCATTAATAATATACACCAGCTTTGAAATTAACTGTATTAACTATTTGATAACTGTTTTAAGACAAATTAAAGTTACTAACATGATAAATTACTGAGGCAAGATAGCACAGTGTAGTGTACTAGAAAGAGTAAATTATTGACCCTCTGCTGCCTCTTGTGAAGGATGAAAGGACTAAACTAAGAAAATCTACACACTATTCGCATGATGCTCCACAGTATTCAAAAACATTAACACATATTACCATTTAATCATCTCAACAGGGGAGTTGCTGTAATGGGAAAAGTTGCATTTTGGAGTAAGACTAATTCTGGGTCAAAATCTGAATCTATCATTTTCTAGCTAAACAAATTTGTGCACATGAACCTCTCTTAACAAACAACATGTTTGGGGTTTGTTTATTTGCCTTGGGTTGGCTTGTTTTGGGGGGAGGCATGGAAGCATGGAAGAGAGGATAGTAAGGGGAAAGAAGTGTTTCATTAGGAGGTACTGAAATAATTTGCTAAGTCAGAACTAACATTTTAACATTTCCTCTAAGGAACAAAATACAGTTCAGAGTACATTTCATGAGATAAGAGTAAGTTCCTTTTGTAAACGTTTTGTCCTAACTGTATCACTCTAAAGCTCTGTACTATACATCGATACAGGTATATGTGTACACTAGGTCACAATGTAAAATATATGAGGGGGACCCAAATCTTTGAGAGGACAGGCCCGTTGTAATACAGGCTTCCCCCACTAGGTGAGTATTCTCAGAACTTATCAGTATCAGCGTACCAGCTAGTGTTGTTGTGAGAGGCTGCGCTTGCTTTAGCAAATTTTTCTTTTTTTTTTTTTCAGTATTTTTTATTCTTTTTTTTTTTTTTTTTTTTTAGATTCTTTCACTTCATTTGCCCATTTCATGATGGGTGATTTACATGAGCAACCTGCCCACACTGGGCTAAGCGTTCAGCAGTTTTTGACACCCTCCCTATTCACCCAACCTCGCCCTAAGCGACATTGTTTTTGTTTCCCCAATGAAAAAAGTCCTCAAAGGGAAACATTTTGCTGATCTGGAAGAGGTGAACAAAAAAACAGC